>JAQQPU010008547.1:0-16696 GCA_029168905.1 Artemia sp. Kazakhstan ARC1039 | reverse complement strand
TTTAGCTATTCTTTTATGCCTTTTAAATACCTCATGTATTATTGTATTTTAGAAATTTGAATGATAAATTTGGAGACCTTTCCATTACTGAGCTAAGAGTTTGGTGAACATACCACTTTATCCCTTTTTGATGCCCTTTCTAAATACAATAGTTGCTTTAATCAGAAAGCCCTATTCCAGCTTAATTTTCATCATTACTTTTTGGTATGTTTCAGTTAGTTTGGTATGTTACTGTATGTTTCAGTTATTATGTTTTTAGAGTGTGTTATTTTCATAGAATTGTATGTCTGTATTATGTTGTCAACATTGTCATAGACTTTTATAATTGTTTAGTGCAACAAGCTTGATAAAGCTTACTGCATTTTGATATTAATAAATAAATGTACCAGAAATGAACAAAAAACAGCAGATGCTATCTCTGAAATTCTCTTATAGACTGATTCTATTTATGGATATATTGGTTTCTATCCAGAAAAACCTTTTCTCAGGCAAGGTTTCATAACACAGCTGAGAACATTGCAATTAGTAGCTATATTTTCTGGTTAATAGTGGGTAATTTACAATTCAAAACCTCAGTTTTTTAAGTTTGTATCAACTGTGTTTCATGTATTAAGTACATTTTTGAGCAAACTATTTAGAAGTTTTTTTTTCTCCAAAAGTGAAAATCTGAATACTTGTTCTTTTAATTTATAGGCTAGGCATAAGTCACAAATTTTAAATGCCTGTTCATTATCTTTTTTTCTTTTACCCCAAAAACTCAAATGTAATCAAATTTGTGTTTCTGATTTTAAATTACCAGTTATGAAAGTTGAAATTAGATCACAATTCTGAAATTTAAACCACAAGTCTCCAGAATTTGGGATTTTTTGGGGTAAATTAGCCTAGCTTTGTTACTTTTTTCTGATAGTTATTTTTTTATATATTTTTTGTTTCTATGCGTGCTATAAAGCAATTTATGATTTTTTTATATTATTTCTTAAGCTGGGTAATATCATAACCAGGTTTTCAATAACAGCAAGGAGATTGAAAGTCAACTTCTGTAAGGTAAGGGTGGACCAGTTTTTTTTTTTTTTGTATTGTGCCTGCAGTTTTTCATTTTTTAAAAATATTAAATGTTTAAGGTAGTCTAGCTTAAATTAAGTTTTTTTTTTCTATTTACAGCATGATGATACCTAATGGATATGCTAACACCAAACATTTTTAAATGACATCAGGTTTAGGCACAGTCCATTTCCTGTGTACTTCCTATCTTAATTTCAAAAATATTTATGCTTCTTCCACACAGCAACTACAAGGTCAAGAATATGTTGAAAAGTCTATTAGGGAAATTGAATACTTACACAAATAAATAAAACTCATTATCAGATACACTCTACAAGAATAAAAACGAATATACAAACTTGTGAATCCATTAGGCTGACCCTTGGTTCACACTGATGTGATTTTTTTTTTAATGCAAAATGGCTCACAAATAGCAGATGCAGGGAAATTGCAAAAATGTTTGTACAGAGGCAGTACTTGCAGCCACAGTACTTGCACAGTACTTGCAAGTACAAAAACTAGTCTGAGATATTTAAACAGTATAGGAATAGACTAAATCATAATCTAGAAGCCTATAAAAAATATTCCAAAGGCTAGCCAGTACAATCCCATTTTGAGGGCCTCTCTAAAGAAGTCCAACAAGAGATGCTATAGTCAAACAGAAGAGACGCTTTGAAAAACCTGTTTTTCCAAGATGATTCAAGACACCGCTGAGAGACATACTTCGTATAGCGTGGTTTTAAGATGTTTAAGTGTTGTTTTTTGGAGTTTAGATGGGGGAAAAGGTAGCTAGGTTAGGTTACGTATTTAATATATGCAATGCTTTGCCCAGAACCCCGCCCCCCCCTAATGTACAAATGTATAGCCCAAATTTATTTCTAAACTATTATATAGTCATCCTATTTTATTTTATTTCATTAGCATCAACAAAAATTGACTTTTTATAGAGGCCTGCAAAATGGGATAGTACCGGCTAGCCTGTATTAGCCTAAGCTAGATGTCTTTTATTAATAATATAAGTTCTATATCCATTTCCATGAACAATTTTTCCCATGCCTTGAGGATTAAATGTTCCTTTGAAAGAGTGGTCATATCCATTGCTGTATACTAATAGACAATTTCTGATAAATCTGATTTTCTCATATCTTTGTATTGTATGATTCAAAAAACCTTTCAATTCAAAATAACAGATGCGTTTTTAATGTAACGTTTTTAATATCTCAACACAGCTGTTAGCCCATTATGATGTACAGCCTTTAACGTTAACGTTAGTTGAAATATCTCAACACAGCTGTTAGCCCATTATGATGTACAGCCTTTAACGTTAACGTTAGTTGAAATATCTCAACACAGCTGTTAGCCCATTATGATGTACAGCCTTGCAGCAAAATACAGAGCCAGTTTGATTGCCTAAAACCAGTAATTTTTATGTGAAAAGACATTAGCTTGAATTAAGGGTCCTAATTATAGTTAATGGAATTGGGATGAAAATATGCCTAAACAGTATTGCTGGGACTTGACAAAGATAACCAAATTCTCTGTTTGAAAATATGATTGAACTAGCAATTTAATTGCCCAGTAGCTTGAACTATCTCTTCTATTTCAAACAGTTCATGGCAACGAACTGTAAGTAAGGAGTGACCTGGCTCAATGGTAACCGAAACTCTAGGAAACGGAATTTTGATGCCAATAGATACATCAAAAGAATCAGATTTTAATGCTGATTTCAAATATATAATTTTCATGAAGTTTAGTCCTACCCATCAAAAGTTAGATGCCTGAGAAAATTTGGCTGATTTTCGAAAAAAGGGGAAAGACCCCTAAAAGTTATAGAACCTTAATGAAAATCACACCATCATATTCAGCGTATCAGAGAACCCTACTGTAGAGGTTACAAGCTCCTATCTACAAAAATGTGGAATTTTGTATTTTTTGCCAGAAGAAAGATCATGGATGCGTGTTTATTTGTTTTTTTGTTTTTTTTTTTCCAGGGGTGATTGTATCAACCCAGGGGTCCTAGAATATCGTGGGAGGACTCATTGGAACGAGAATTAAAAGTTCTAGTGCCCTTTTTAAGTGACCAAAAAAAAATTGAGGGCAACTAGGCCCCCTCCCACACTCATTTTTTTTCCAAAGTCACCTGATAAAAATTTTGAGATAGCCATTTTGTTCAGCATGGTTGAAAATGTGATAACTATGTCCTTTAGGATGACTTAATCTCCCAAAGTCCCTGGGGGGCGGGCTGAAAGCTATGAACTTTACCCAATGTTAATATATAGTATTGGTTATTGGGAAGTATACAGACGTTTTCAGGGTTTTTTTTTCTGGTAGTAGGGGGATGGTTGGGTCGGGAGTTATGTGGGAGGATCTTTCCACAAAGGAAGCTTTCATGGGGGAAGGGACATTGCTATGAAGGGGGCGCCGGATTTCCCAGAATTATTTAAAAAAAAGATCAGAAATTAAATATAAAAAAAACAAGTTTTCCAACTGAAAATAAGGAGGAACATCAAAACTTAAAACGAACAGAAAATATTACGTGTATGATTGAGTTCACTCCCTAGTCAATACCTCGCTCTTTAAGCCAAAGATTTTTTAGTACTTTACTAGGGGGCGAGCCCCCTAATATACGTATTAAAAATATATGAATATAGGAGTTCGTTACGTAAGTTAATTCGTAAGGTATCTATATTTATTACTAATAAAAACGTTCGTAAATAAAATTAAACAAGTTTCAAGAAAGCCATTTAACCAAATAAAAGTAAAATTAATATGCAAATTTTGTTTTAATTATCCATGTATGGTGAGCCAAAATCAAAACTTGCATTAATTCAAAGACGTTCAAAAATTAAGTAAAAAAAACAAGTTTTTTTTTAAATTGAAAGTAAGGAACGACGTTAAAACTTAAAACGAACAGAAATTATTCCGTATATGAAAGGGGCTGTCCCCTCCTCAACGCCAAAGTTTGACTTTCTCATAACTCTATTTTTTTAAACAATCAAAAACTTTAGCGTAAAGAGCGAGGCGGTACTGCCTCGCTCATTCCTTCATTTAGACTAAGCCTGAGGGTACTGCAGGTTGTTACCTCCCTTCTTATTGCAGAAAAACGTTTCTGACATTTATTTTAAAGCTCTATTTAACTAAGGGTGGGGTCGAAGTCGAATGCGACCCGTGCTGGGGCGTCGCGTGGAGACATAGACATAGGTTTATTAAGATCGAACAGCGTAGCCATGGCTAATTTATGTCGTCTTTACAACAATATGAAAAAAAAAAAAAAACAGATACAAATAACACTATAAAAACACTAACACGTGAATACAAATAACACTAAGTTTTAATAACACTACGAAAAAGGGGACAAAAGTGTTTTTGTAGCAGTTTGTCCTGCAGACCGTGGGTTGTAGCTTCGACTGAGATCTGGTTCTTTGGTTAACAGGAGCATCGGGTGGGAGGATCAGTCTGTGATGGGGCAAAGGTAGCAGTGACTTGCCGAGGGACATGATCAGTGATAATCGTTTGTCGCTGAGAGATTCAAGGTTCAGTTCTTGCAAGAGTTTGTTGTAGTCGTCACTTCTGTTACCAACGATTATGTTAACAGCTCGTTTCTGCAAAGATTCAGGGTCATCGCAAAGGTAGTGGGTGCTCTGGACAAAAGACAGCGACGGCGTATTCGAGTAGAGGTCTCACATACGTAATATAGGTATTTTTTAGACTTTGAGTGTCGCAGCCAAACCTGCGCATCAGGACTAGGGTCTGAAGTGATGCATTGCCAGCCTTAATAACCTTCTCCACGTGTTCGGTGAATGTGCAGTCCATCGATAATGTGACTCCGAGGATTTTTGCAGATGGAACAACAGGGAAAGGGACTTGCGGGAATTCCAGATCACGTTTTAAGGGGCAAAACCTAAGGATCATTGATTTATCTGCATTCAGTGTCAGCTTGTAACGTTCACAGTCCTCAGAGAAGGATGGCAGAAGGGTCTCGCTGAACTGACGTTCGATTACACCTTCTCTCACGAGGTATTTGAGGACAAATGATAAATCGTTGACGAATTTGAGACGCTCTTCGAAATTCTGAAGGAGGAAGTTGATGAGGGAGATAAATATGAAACCAGCAAGTCTTGTACCCTGAGGGGCTCCACTGGTAAGTTTAGACCAGTATGAGATCAAATCACCTTCAAACAATGGAAATACACACTGCATTCTGTCCTGAAGGAAGCTCATCACTAATGCAAGAGACCGCTTCTGTGCGCCCATTGCTCGCATATTTTTTGCTGCCGTAAGATGACAAATCAGGTCAAATGCCTTCCTGAAATCGGGGAGAGCTAGGTCAATGAAGGTACAGCCCTTGTCAAGCCACTTAAAGATAATGTCAACTAGGCGCACGAGGTATATCGAGGTATTGCAACCTTTGAGGCCGCCATACTGGTAACGGTCTATATTTTCCCGCGTTTGCTTGAGCAATTCACGCAGGATGAATGACTCGGTGACTTTTGCAAAGGTAGATGTGATTGATATCGGTCGTAACTCGTTGCAAGATTTGGGTGTTTTAGTCTTCGGTATAACACGCACAAATGCGCGTTTCCAGTACGACGGGAAAGTTGACTGGGCGAAACATTCTCTGATGATGTGTCCAAGTGGCTTGGCCAGGAAAAGAGAGAACTCTCGTATTAACCTTATAGGCAGCTCTTCAGGAAAAGAGCTACTGGATGGATTCAACTTGTTCAGCTCTTTGAAAACTTGATGCTCAACTATTTTGATTTCACCTTTGTCAGGGCATATTGACAGTAGATTCTCTATTTCAGTGTTAGTTGGGGCAGGAAAGGATGTACAAATTTCAGTAAAGTAATTGTTGACGTCATTTGCACTCACGAGTGACCCATCATCGTTCAGAATACGGATACTGGATGATACTGTTTTTCCAGCAATCTGCCTTACTAGACGGTGCCATTTACGGGGATCCTTTTTTATTTCAGAGTCCGAAAGGGATTTTCCGAAGGACTTTCTTGCCTCGCGACAAAGGCTAACGATTTTGTTTCTTAATAATTGTAACGACGTTGCGTCACCACTGGACTCCCTTACAGTGTTTTTTTTTGCGAATCAGCTGTTTTATTTTTGGAGTGATCCAGGGCTTGTCAGATTCACTCGCGACAAATTGCTTTTCCGGGAAAACTTCTAAGTATTTGTCATAGAGTAGGGACTGAAATATTTCTGCTTTCCTGTTGACATCGCTTTCGTTGTATACTTCGCTGAAGCAGTGAGTACCGACCCACATTCCGTACGTATTAATAGCAGACTTCGTGATAGGTCTCCGGAGTACTTTTATTTTCTTAAACTTCCTGATTTCACTTTTTGCCTTCATCAACTGAGTGTGATGGTCTGATTTGCCCAATGGCCCGTTCGAAGACACGTCTTTGTAATATGGAGCAAGGTTTGTAAGAATAAGGTCAAGGGTGCTCCCGGTCACATGGTTGGGTATATTGACCACTTGTGACATACGAAGCGTATTAGCAAGCCATTGTTTCTTTGTTTGGTTGAAGTCACCAGCTATTATGAAGCCCGGGCGGCTATACTGCTGACGTAATGTGTCTAACGTAGATTGAAGGTAGGATACCAACAGCCGTCTGTTCTTGGCGCTTTCAGGATAGTAGATACTTGCGATAATGATGCAAGAGACATCTCGTGGTAAATGTTTTGGCTTGCATAATGCCCAGATCGCTTCATGGTTAGGGTCATTGATCTAAATATTTGCAGAGGATATCATCGCGTACATACAGGGCAAAACCTCCGCCAATCCTATCTGTTCTAGTGTTCAAGAAAACCTTGTAACCAGCCATCCTTCCACTTGTTTCGTCGAGCTGCCATGTTTCGGTAATTGCGGCGATGTGGATGTTATTCTGACGTAGAATGACATCTAACTCATCTACTTTATTCGTTAGTGAGCGGACGTTGCTCAGAAGGAAGTTTGGAAGTTGGTGTTTACAAGAGAGAACCTGCGGCGATAATACTGGAGGACAATCAGACCCGAAATCATTGGTAGGATCATTGTTGTCAAGAATCAGCCGGGGCGGTAGGCTCACGCGTGGGATTGAGACTAAACAACTCTCACGCTTAGGCTTTTGGCTGGCCAATCGTCCATAGGTGACTAACACGTCAATCTTAAATTTCTTTCTGCCACCTCTGCGTCCTCTTCTTGTTCGCTTGCGAACGAAGGGAACGTCATCTATATTTTTATAAATTCTCAGTGTGACGAGTGTGGCTATGACAGATGGCGCCAAAACAGCAAAAGAAAATGAAAGTACCTTTTTTGCATTGATGAATCCAGTTTTCAGCAGCAGCCTCAGTCACAAAGAATAGCACTGTTAAAACAGTTTTGATTAATACCACTTTCATCGCAAAGGGAGGAATATTTCAAGGCACTGAACAAGTTAAACTAGGATAGAATGACTTGCAGCCTCAACGGCGCGAGAGCCACCTCATGCGAAGGAGGTGGCGTACCACCGAACAGTAAGCTGGGCAAGCTGCGTCGAGAAAGGAGTTTGAGCGGTAGGTGACAGGAGAGTCTGATTGCTAACGAAGTCAGTCCAGTGAAATCTTTCGATTCTTCGGAGATGTTTCGTCTGTGCGACATCGACGGCGCTGAGGATAGATTTTGCAGCTGGTCACGTCTCCACTCCATTTAGCAGGACGGTGCTGACTGACGCATTGCAAATGCGCATTTTGGTAAAGCGGCTTATGTTTGGCTTTCGCCAGATGCTGCTAAGCCTCCCAACAAGTGCTGAAGCTTTGGCAATTCGATATGTAAGCTCTTTTGTGATCAAGCCATCATTCGACAGAATAGATCCCAGGTAAGTGAAGTCTTCAACCACATCTAATCGGTTGCTTCCGATGTTGACTTCCTTTAGAGTAGAACGGGACGTGGGGGGCTCAAGGAGCATAACTTTGGTTTTCTGCCAGTTGGTCTTCAGTCCGACGTTCGAGGCTTCTTCTGAGAGCACCTGGAGAGCTTTGGTGACCTTTTTGACAATGCTAGCAACTAGCGCTATGTTCAAGGTGAAGTCAGCATCAGAGAGTATCCGGTCTCCGAACTGAAGGCGATTCGTCGTGCTGGTCATAAAATGGTCTATGACGCAGTTCAAAAGCTCGGGAGCGGTGGCGCAACCTTGCCGGATGCCAGTCTTCACCGAGAATGTGGGACTGCGTCTTCTATTGAATTGCACGCAGCTTTCCGTATCCTCATACAGCTTTTCAAAAAGTGACCAATATTTCTTGGGTAGACCCATAGTTCTTAGTATCAGCCAAAGTGAACGGCAATCAACAGAATCGAAGGCAGCCTTAAAGTCCACGAATGCGATGTACGCTTTTCGGTGGAGCTCTCGCGTCTTCTCGATCAACTGGCGCATGGTAAACATTTTCTCCGTCGTCTACCTGCCGGGCATGAATATGGCTTGCTGGACTCTTCTCTTTTTACGCAAAAAGGTGGAACACCTGTCCAGAAGTGACATGGCGAAGAGTTTACCAGGAACGGAGAGAAGCGTGATCCCACGATATTTGGAGCAGATTTGATGGCGGCCCTTATGTTTCCTGAGTGTCAATGTGATGCCAGTACGTCAGTCATTCGATATGCTTTCCGTCGTCCATACAGCAGAGAAGATTAGCTGGAGCCACAGAATCATCGCTGCACCCCCGTACTTGAGGAGTTCTGCAGAAATACCAAAGACGCCGGGGTCTCGATTATTATTTAACCGTTTTACAGCATTTTGGATCTCAGAGGTGGTAAACGGTTGCGATACGAGGTCGGAAGTAGCCTCGGCTGTGGTCATGGCTGCATCATCAGGGTTGGGATGAGCAAGTGACTACTCCTGGCAGAGAGTTGGCCTGCATCGTCATCCAGCATGCTTCCGTCAGCAGACAAAACACGGCTCATGGTGGAAGTCTTTCCTTCCGTCAGCTCGCGGAGGTGTTTGGACAGGGAGCAGGTGTTTCCTTTTCTTGAAGCATCTTCAAGATTGCTAGCTTTCTTGTCGACAAAGGTCATCCTATCACTGTGCAGTAGGCTATTGCGCAGGCAATTGAGTCGTCTGTACTCTGGCATATTCTTTGCTAAGAGGACCTTCCGGTGCAGCTCGATTACAGACAGAGTCTCCTGGGATATCCAGCGTTTATTCTTGTGTCTGCTGCGGCCAATGGTACTGCCAGCAGAATCGAGTATATTGTCTTTGAAAGACTTCCATGCTACTTCAGGGTCGTCCAGAACTTGGAGGCAGCTAAACCGGTTAGAGATATCGAGAGCATACTTCTGTTGCATCTCAGATGTAGCCAGACTACTCAGATCGAGCTTGGTAGGCCGTCTTTCTTGTCCTTGTGCTGTCAGGCGTAGCCTCGGTGTGGTGACTACCATCCTATGGTCTGTGTTTCCAAGTTCGGCCGACCTATAAGTCCGGTAATTTGTTATTGACGAGTGCCAGCGACCCGAGATCATAACATAATCGATCATTTTTTGTCTGGCCGTCGTTACTATACCAAGTGTATTTGTGTATATCTCGTCTCTGAAAGAGCGTGTTTGATATGACCAGATTATGCATATTGCAGAGCTGAAGGAACTCCGTTGTCATTCAGTGAATCTGGAGTCACAGGGCCGAGAACACTTCTCCACACGCCCTCCCTGTCATTTACCGTCGCGTTAAGGTCTCCCATAAGAGTGACAATGTCGTGGGGTGGGACTCTAGACAGTGTTGCTGAGAGCTCCGCATAGAACTGATTCTTCACTTCCGCAGGACTCGGATTGGTGGGAGCATAGCATACAATAATTGTGCACTTTCCATGCTTGTGCTGGAGCTGAGCCATCAGTATTCTATCTGAAATTTATTTATAGGAGAGAAGGCATCTCTTAGCTCTGGCGTTCAGCGCGAGGCCTACACCATTTGCCTTGCTTTTTTGGGTCACCAGACCAGATCAGGTCATATCCTTCACCAATATCCTCGGACTCTCTTCCGACAAGGCGGGTTTCCGTAAGACCAACCACAGCTATATTGAAGCGTTTTAGCTCATAGACAAGCATTGATTTAGCTCCAGGAAAGTTGAGTGTGAGTACGTTCCTGGTGGCGAGTCGTATTCCACCTTCGTCAATAAGGTTCATTCGATGGTCTTAAATCGGTCCAGGGACATGCTGGGGTTGTGGAAGGTAAAGGGAGGGTAGATCCTCCGAGGCAGTATCATCGTTTTTCGTTGCGGTAAAATTTTCGGGTGGAGGGTTGCAGGCCCAACCGACCCTAGACCTGGGATCTAATTAAAGCTAGGCCTTGCCTAGATACTGAGAGTCCCTGGGGTGGGCTCCACCCACCTCATTAGGTTGAGGCTGCCCATTAACATGGAGCGTTTAGTAAGGGGAAACCCCATATCCAGAGGCACGTGGTCAGCAGACAGTCTGCCTCATTCCGGACGAACTTCATCCAATGGACGAACTCCATTGGATGAATTCCTCAACCAAGCCCACATCCCGGTGGAAGAAGCTGCGAGCATGGCAAGCGATAGGTCAACCTGGAGGCGCCTAGTCTCATCGTTCTCTGCGCCGAACCCTTGGCAGGAGCCTTAAGTCAAGTCAAGTCTATTTAACTAAACTAATTTACTTCCTATTTCATAAAATTATATGCAATGATGTGGATGTGCATAAAGAATAACATTAAACCCTAAAACAAGCAGAATTTATTATGTATAGGAGAGGACTTACCACTCCTTAGCCCTCCCTCTTGCTCTTGGTTGTAAAGACTCCAGATGAGGCTCATTCAATTAGAAATTGGCCTCTCCTGTAGCAAAGGAAGCTCAAAAAAGTGCCGACTTGTCTGATTGGACCTAAACTTCAGGCTAAGTGGACCCCAATGTACAAAAAAAATATATAAAAAAATATTGCTTTCCCTCAAAATGCAGCCCAAAAGAGGCCCAGAAAAGAAACAAAAACTTTTTTCATCCACTTCAAACGGAGGGGGATATTTCGAAACTTGGGAGGGGCGTTGTTGGGGTTCCACCCCTGTTTCTTTTCTTTTCAGATAAATGACCCATTTTCTTTTCTGTAATTATATTTGCCTATAAGATAATTTTCAATCCTAATTTGAATTCTGGTTGCTAAGTTAGATTCTTTCGCAATAAGTAAGCTTTGAACTAAATTCTATTTTGGACTTCCTGGTCTGAGCCATTGAAAGGTAAAGTTAAGAAAAAGTAGAATGGATTTTGATTGGGGTTTGAGAGGATTGGCTGGCCCAAGCGAAGGTCCACCCCCTATTAAGAGTCGCTGTACAGAATGAATTTTTCAGTTAGTCTGCATTTAGACCCCGTTTGGGGAAGCCTATTCTTTTTGTTATATGTGACCTTTGAAAAATTTCAAGTGAGATATTTTCTACAACTGTGTACTAATTTTCCAGGAACCCAGACAGGGTAGGAACAGAGTTACGAGATACCGTCATTATTATATTGACAAGGGGGTTCGTTACCTCCAAGGAGATAGTTAGAGGTTTTTAGTGGTGACCCGGGTTGGGTACACTCTTCGCCTTAAAGTGGCCATTTGACCGCTCGATCACGTTATCATACCCTGGGGCAGGGTATACTGTAAATTGGGTATTACCAAACCCGATATTTACGGTACCGGTGTGGTAGACGCGGGCATCCCATTATAATATTGGGTGCCGCCGGGGGCTTTTCCCTCCAGTAAGTGGTGTAGCGCCATTTTGCACCAATAAGTGGTTACATCCGTACTTTACCACACCAATACTGGTGGCATTGTGGCTTACCAGTATAATAGGGATCATTTCATTGGAAAAGGCCAAAAGCTACTGGAGGGCAATCACCCTTCCTGTTGGCTCCTTTTCTGCTATCTGGCCCTCCTTTTATCCCCTTTATATCAAATTTTGACATGTCTGTTTTGTTGAAAAACTTCAAAATGTCTGATAAGTTTACTTTCAATAAATAAATACTATAAGACATCTTATACCACATATTCTGCCTATTTTTTTGAATATTTGTGCAGTTTTCCGAAATTCCTTCTTTTTTTATTATTTTCATTTGTCATACTTTCTCTGTGGCTGCTCAGTTTTGCATATGGGGGAGGGGATTTTTTTTGCACAGATAATAAGGTTAGCATCCTGCAAATGAAAGGCATTTGATGCAAAATATTAGTACCATTGAATGCAGAAGTTGTGTCTAAGCTAATTTTTGGTAGTGAAATTCCATGATTAAAATAGGGTCCAATAACCAATGCCACTACCACTGGTATAGAGGCGGGCCTATTGGCAAAATTGCTGGTAAATTTTCTATTCGCTGATGATAAAGATAGTTAAGAAATAGACTTGCCTTTACGATCCGAATTTCGTCCTGAATCAAAATATAACATTCATTCCTGTTGCAAATCTACTTTACCCCCCTAATGCTGAAATATTTACCCTGAATTGTATATATGCATGGAATTTTCCATGCATCACTCTTTTCTTCAAATTAATTTAACAGTATATCAAAATGATGGAAAATTTATTTTATAGCCCTATATACGATTTAGGGTAGGCTACATATTTGAGATTAGAGGGAGGGGGGATGAGGGTATCAAACATTTGCAAAATAAATGAATTTTATATTTGGATTAAGGGTAAACTTCTAATTTGAAGTTATATATATTTCTTTTCTATCTCAGCTGTCAGTAAATCCAAAAATTTACCAAATTATGTTTTAAGGTAGGCTTATCAATTTAATAGAAAACAAGGAAGAATCCAATAAAATGTAAAAAAAAGTGTTTTTTTTTTGTAATTTTGGTAGGTAGAAGGTAAATAAACTGCTAGATGCATATTGTGATGCTCTTTCACAATTCGCTAGTAACCTCCTTTACAAATCTTATTTTGAACCCTCAAAAGGACCTTTAGACTGAAACTTCTTTAGATTTTTTAATTAAATAGGCCTGCTTGAAATTCTGAAAATTTCCTTAAAACAACCATAAAACTTACTTATCTCATTTTTAAAAATCTATTGCTTCACTTGATAGAAGTGTACTTTCAGTTGACCCACTTTATGTGTTGTCCCCATTCGATGGTTAAATATACAGTCCACCCATTATACTCAATTTGAATTTTGTGATGGTGTCAACAGTTAATTTCTGTTCTTTGAATTGCAATTCTTTGTGATTTTGTGGGTATTTAAGCACAATTTTTGGATTTGTGTATAATTACAAGCCATGTTTGAATTCCAATTTAAGGCACATTTTCCCAAATCCTTTAAAATTGCGTAAATCAGAATTTACAAAAGAAATTAGGCCCAAGCACGTTGTTTACGTCGTATTTATGCTTTAGATCAATTTGGAATTTTAACCTTTTTTTTAACACAAAGTTTTTTGAAATTATCAATGGCTAGGAATGTAGTGAAGATATAAAGTTCAAATTGTATTCCTGGGCATATTTTTGCCTTTGATTTTATTTATTTATTTACTGATTATCCATCATTTATATCACATGATAAGACAGAGTAAAGGAAAAAGATACGAAAGAAAATTACAAATGAATACTAAACAAAATATGAAATAGGAAATGTATTAACTATGGTCATAAAAACAACATGCTACATTAAAAATTAAACAAAATAGAGAACAAATTTAAATACTAATGCACTAAATTTAACCTATGACAAAGACATTCAAAACACCGACGTCTGATTAATTAGAACTTGGTACCAATCATTTGTGAAGAACTAAGTTTTTGGCTATGCTTGGCAATTAATTTAGAAATTGCAAGATCAGGGTCAGCAAGTTTAAATTTCCTGATCAATAGAAAATTTGAATGCGTAGATGGCAAGAAAAGCAAATATTTTGTAAACCAAAAGAATACGGATGAACTAGAAAACAGTCAGTTTTAGTAAAAAGCTCCGAAATGATGCAATGTTCCAGACATGAGCAAGGGCAACAGCTTTGAAAAGGCTGTTAATAGTAGGCAGTTGAATTTGTATGAGATAGTCTAGGAGGACGGATCTGGTGTGGCATATCAAGGAACCAATGGGAAGACCTAGATAAACAAGGTAGCCAACAGCTCTTGGAGTGGTATCACCAATTGCTATAAATGTCAGTGGGTTGCTTTTCAAGTTAAAAAGAACCATTTTAGATTTTTCAGAATTGAAGCAAACGCCAAGTTTCAGATACTCCTGTTGAAGTGTGGCAAAGATACAATTCATTGTTTGAAGGGTACTGCTGAAACTGAATTGTATCTTGGAAGTTTAATTTACCTAATCTAACTGCTTTCCAAGATGGCCAAAAGCTTTTCATCCGAAATTTTACCAAAGAAATATCATTTGTTTTATAGTCTAGGCCATTTCGAAAGTTGACTAATTTCCTCTTTCAAGTTATTTTAATAACTGTTGACCAGAAATTTGAGAAAAAAATCATGACACAGAAAAATTTTGGCATTCTGTAACAAGCTCTCGACAAGAAATATGGGGAAAACATAATGCAGACACGGAAAATCAGCTGATTTATTCCATAACCTAGGGCTATAGGGTAAAATCCTGAGCATTCCAACAGTGCCTAATCTCAGATTAATATTTAAACTGAAGTGTATCTTTTCATGCATGATCAGCAAGATCTCAATCTTGGGCATGATGTAGGCTAACTTATTTTTTTTTGCAGCCTTGTAATTTGACAAGACTGCACCCACTTATCCTTTACCACCCACTTATCCGGGTAGCCACAGCGCATTGAGTGTAACATTTATTTATTGTGTTGTTGTTAAATGTATTTTTGTGTTTTTTTTTTCTTTTCTTGTGTTACTCCACTTCATTTTCTGTATAGTGGGTCAAAAATAAATTATTATTATTATTAAACATTTAAGCCAACTGAATTTTGCATGTGGAGATGTTCTGGGGGAAGTATCCGGAGGCTAAGTCTGGATTTATAGGAAAACATTTTCATGGAAGGGGGGGGGGGGCCCGGAATTGTCAGGAAAACGATTAGAAATTAAAATCTTTTTCAAATAAAGGTATGCTAAGGAGAATCCTTCAGGCTAAATCATCGGCAAGAAATTTTATGACGTGAGAGGGGATTTCAGCAAAGATAGAATTATCCAGAAGGAATTTCACAGGAGAATTGCCCGGAGGGCATTTTAAGTGGGGTGTATTTTACACGGGAAAAACTTTCCACCGATGAGTTTCCTGTGAGGACAGGGAAATTCTCATGAAGGATGAGCCAGATTTACCGCCATTATTTAAAAAACGATCAGAAATTAAATTAAAAAACAAGTTTTTTCAACCGAAAGTAAGGAGCAACATTAAAGATCAAAACGAACAGAAATTATTCTGTATATGAGTGGGGTCACCCCCTCCTCGATACCTCGCTCTTTACATATAGTTTTTAGAGCTTTTGTAAAAGCTTATTATTCTAATTAAACGGCCCTTGTGTTTCAGGAGTCGTTCTTAAAGAGTTGGTACAAAAGGTCAAACTTTCGCGTAAAGAGTGAGGTATAGTGGAAGGGGCAAGCCCCTTAATATACAGGATAATTTCTGTTGTTTTTGAGTTTAAATGTTGCTCCTTACTATCGATTGAAAAAAACTTGTTTTCTTTTTAAGTTCATCAGATAAGGAGCCATTAGGGTAGAGTCAGTACAGATATCTCTGGCTTTATATATAAGTAGGTTTTCTTACAATCTATGTCTTTTCACCTGATAAATACCTTAAATTATAGTGATGATAGGATGAAGGGCACCAAACTTTATTCTATTACCTGAACAATTGTTTGGCAGACCCATCCTTGCTGAGATTGATTCAATGCTGTCAATGCTGGTTGAGATCACTTTCTTCTTGCTTAGACCCTTCCACAAACTTATAACATAGCTAGAGAAGTAAAGGTCTACTTTTTCTGGTATTTCCACAATTGCAGAACAGCTAATTACTGTTAGATATATGCTTAAAATTGTTCCTTTGATGATCCAGTTTGGGCTTTGCTACTACAATTTGGGTGTAATGATCGAATTTAAGTCCAATGCCCACAGTAGGCTTGGCCTCAAAATCTCGCTTTGAAGTGCTTACCTAAAAAAGACTATGTCACTCAAAAATTTAATGGTACAGAGTACTTCCATCCTGGTTTATTTCTTCCAAAATCGAGAACCTTGTATTTTTCAATCTTAAATTCCACTCACTATATCTTGGCCTAGACACTAAACTTTGGTGTCTAGGCCAAGATATAGTTTATCAACGTTTGATTGTAACATGTTTCCCTCAGATATCTCAGGGAAATCCTTGAGTTCCCTGAGACATCTCAATCAAGGCATTAACTCCTTTGGGGTAGTAAGCTGTACGACCTTGCGAAAACTTTTAACTCTGTGCTTTCTCTTCTTCATGTAAAGCCATTATCCCGTCGACCACACCAATCTCTATTCCTATTGCTTTCAATTTTTATTGCAGCCTCCAGTGGTAAAGTTGATCAAATGTCTTAACAATAAACAGAATAATAAGACATGTACAAACCATTAGCTGATTTTTTTTTATGTCCATCAGCATCTATAGAATTTGTCCTAATTGTTGGGTCTCATGTCTCATCTGTGGTAAATTATTCAAATGAGGAGAGAGAAACAGAACCAAGGAAGAATACCAACACCACTCTAGACATAGAAAAGTCCCAGTGCGCTTCCAGGGTTATCTAGCT
>JAQQPU010008546.1:0-35323 GCA_029168905.1 Artemia sp. Kazakhstan ARC1039 | reverse complement strand
ATAACTTATTCACTTATCTATTCTGCACCAGTCGAGAATTGTCAAACTAATTATAATATTATCAATGATTTCTTACCTTATATGTACATTTCAGAAGGTCCTGGGTTTCCCCCAAAGTCCCAATTTCATCCAATCACAATACTTATTGCCCAAGTGAATTGGATTTTCCCAAAACCAGCAAACAAGTTAAGTAATTGGGTTTTCCCCTTGTTATAAAGTACTTCAGTGGTGACTCCCATATTGAAGGTATATTTTTCCCCAAGATCTTCCCCTGTTGAGAAACTAATTAAGTTTTCCCAAAATTGTTCACAAAAACATGTTATGTAACTAGGGTTTTTCCCAAGGTCTCTGTTGACAAAAACATTTCTGGGTTTTCCCCAGTGACCTTGACCTCAGGGCACAGGGACTTCGGACTCCCTAGCAAAGATGTATCGCGCCACTTATTTTCCAAGGGCACATACTACTCCCCCCTGCCCTATAGCAAATTACGCCCCTGTTGCAACCCCCCCCCCCTTATTTGCTATTATACAGCCTACCCTGAATTTAATATAGGCCTATAGGGTTGGGGGTAAAGTTCATTTCTAACATAAATGAATGTTAAATTTGGATTCAGGATGCAATTCTGACGATAGAGATAAGTTTATTTATTAGCTACCTGAATAGTCTGTTAATATAAATCTTACCCCAAATTAGTTCAAAATGATTTATACTCCATATCTAAAATAAAAAAAAGGTATCATCTTTGATGACCCTTAAAGCGGCGTTCACAAGCGTGTCTAGCTAGAATCCGATGTCTAGACACGTGTCTAGCCAGAATCCAATGTCTAGGCAACGACAGTTCAAATGGAAAATTCGGTGCTTAGCTAAAACTACAAATTTAGTTTCAAATTGTCATTTTTAGCCAATCAACAGAGCTTATGCGGGCAAAACTTTCAAATATTACAATCCCTATTTTTACTGTCACAAGCTAATGGATGAGATAAGCAAAACAATTGCCTTAGTGTGCTTCATTATTATGTCTGGTGTTGCATATTTGCCTAAAATGAAAAAAAACAATTATTGAGAAAACAAAAATTTAATTTCAGTTTACAAATGCAAACAAAATGATGAAAATAGTGGATCTTGACACATTCTGATTGGCTGTAATCGAAAATCCTAGACATTGAGTTCTAGAGTCTAGAACTCAAGGTCTAGCTAAGCGCATTGTCTAGCGTGTCTAGCTAAGCGCCAAATTTTACTTGTGAACGGTCGTTTCCTAGACATTGGATTCTGGCTAGACACGTGTCTAGACATGGGATTCTAGCTAGACACGCTTGTGAACGCCACTTAAAGGGCTTAAATTGAATTTACAGCATAAAAACACTTTATTTAGAAAGAGAATACTGAGCAGTAAGCTATGTTTAATTTATTTGTATCTCATTTACGTGAATTATTCAATACTTACCCCAAATTGCCCTAGGATATATATAAAAAATTACCAAAAAAATGCTAAAATATTTACTTAATAATTAGTATTCAGTAGCCTACCAATGATTCATATTTTCTTATTTTTCCCATGTTCATCCATATTTTTCAATCAATTTTCAATATCCTAACCTTGATGTATAATATAGGCTATAGCAAAATTTTTATAATTTTTGTTGTTAGTTTTTTTTGTATAGTCTAGGGCTAAATAAGACTAAAAGGCTGGCTGCGCAATGAATTATCAAAAACACAAACTAAACCATGGAAATAGGCCTGAAATTTGAAATATAAAACGTATCTCTTTGTTCAAGCATATTTCCTTCTGAAGAGGCTCAACTTTTTACCTCTACTCTTAAATGTTATTATAAAATGGAGTTTACAGGAATTTTTCAAAAGAGGCTGAAATTTCTAAAAAAAAAGCATAACAGTAAAATACAGTACACTATTGTTGAAAACCCTGATGAGGATGTTTACAGCCCCCACCTTGAACAATAAACAAAATTACATTTTAGCATAGTTAGCACTGACTCTTTCAAGGGCTTTCAGTCTTTTTTTGTTTTCTTCTTTTCTTCGTTGGTAGTAGGGCACTGAAACATTATAGATTTTTGTATGGAATTGTATAAAAGCTAATTTTTAAATCTAATGAGTTGCTAACTAATTTCTTAACTTTACATTCTAGTCTAAAAACTACTAGACAAGGTAACAAATTACCTTTTTGGGGCCTGATTAAGAGAACAAAATGGACTTGTCCCCAAAATGATTATTTTACTTGGATAGGCCATATAAAGTACTTGCCATTTAATCCACCTTCATTGGAAGAATATTGTTTGAGAAAAATGTCAAGTGTATTGTCAGAGAGATGAACTTCAAGAGGGTTATGATTAAACAGGGAACAATGAGGACATTGATTGTAAACCCGCATTATTTTATCCAAATCATGAATAAACGTGGCAGTATTTTTGAGCGTGCAATATCTTGAAATGAGAAGGCGAATGGTTCTAACACATCTTTCAACCAATGAAACCTTGATTGGGCTATGACTATGATACAACTCTATACCTTATTTTAGTAGAATTTTGTTTACAAAGGGACTGATAAATTCACTCCCTTGATCCGTGTCAATTTTAGTATAGAAAACTTGGCTAAGTACTGTTTCAAAAGCAATTGCAATATCCTCCCCATGCTTAGATTTCCATGGAACTCCAAAGGAGGAGTAACTAAAAATGCTAATCACAAATAAAATGTATTTATATGATTTATTGTGTTGTTTTTGCATCTCATCCAAAGTTATAAGATCAACTTGCATGATTTGCAGTGGGTAGAAGGACTTTGTTTTTCGATACTGATTACTGTGAGGTATTTGATTTTGATGAAGAGTGTAGCTGGGTTCACTTTGAAGGTATTCTTTTGCTCCACTTAGTTCGACAAAAGAGGCTTGAGCATGTGCACAGAGAGTGCTTAGACTTCCCTTCTCACCAGCATTTACATAATAAATTCTCGATCTACATTGTTCAGTATGGCCTTCCTAAGTCATAGTTTTGAACTACTCAAAACAGGGAACAAGTATCTATTGTGATTTATCTTTTTCAATGTCATAGTTTCAACTAATATCCTTTCTATAGCCCACCGACAGATATACTGTTATTTCACGATAAAATATATTACTAACAAAATGTAGTTCTTCTGGTGTATTTTGATTAAGGTCAATAACAATATATGCATATGGTTTGCTTGTAGCCTGATTGTAAGCTGAAAGCAGGAACTTAGGTTGACCCAGATAATATTATTTGTTTAAAGTTACGAGGGATCTTGAGTCACGAACAACTTTGTACAAAATGTACTGAGTACAATTCAATGCAAGAGTTTGCACACATTTACTCTGATGAAATAGATTGTGTAGGACCATGGTGACGGAAATATTTTCAGGATGGGAACGCACTGTGAACAATAGAATCATTTCCTCATACTGTTGTTCAATCGATTCAGCCAAATCGTCAGTAATAAGCCAACAATTTGGTTCAATTTAGTTGAATACAGAATCCAATCCCTTGAAAAGTTTAACTTGAGGTTCAATTGCTCTTATCTGATCTTATGACTCTTGTCAAACACTATAACAATAGTATGTAATTTTATTGACGTTTAATAATGATGCCTTGCCACCAACATTTCAGTTCGATTCTGAATTATTTTAATCTAAAGTGTCTTTTTCCCACTCATTGATTACCCACAGAGAAAAGCTCTAAAAGGTGTTATAAACTTGCACATAATCTATGAATCTCTGTTTGTGCATGCGATCCTATGCAATGAGCATCAACAACTAAGTTAAAATCAAATAGTTTACTTTATTAAATAAATTTAATACACAATTTTTTTAAAGAACAGCAGTAAAAAAAAACAACTTGTACATATATTGAAAAAGCTCATTAATAAAATATATTGCCTTTGTTTTCACTTGGGAATGTTTCTTGACTAAAGTGTCAACAAAAGTTTTCAAATAAGGTTTTTGAATGAATTGGAGGGCTCTTTTAATCTTTGTGACCATGAAACCGTTGTCGCATATCCATTTTAACGCCATCAGATATACGACATTTTTTTTTCGGCTGGAAGTCGGAACTAAGTTTTTGTTTTAAATATTTTCAATGGATGCTCTCCTGCTCCACCAAAGATCGGTTGCAAGGACTCAAAATGTCCTTAGACAAAGGTCTATCAATACATGTAAAGAGACAATTCCTTAGCAAATCATGAAGCTCCAATGGTATCTCCTCATCAATTTAAAAAAAACAATCCAACCTTCCCATTCTCCTCAGTACTTCCAATTTCAGGGGAATATGAGATGGAAGAGTCATTGAGCCATTTATAGTCAACGCAGAGTAGAGTATAATGAGACATAGCCGAGGGATATAGAGAATTTATTTCAAGGAACATTGCATTCGAATTTTCTCTCGTCTTCTCTCCAGTTGGATCAGTTTCCAAATTACGATCCCCATGAAAATCCTACACACCCCTCATTGACCTCTCGATAAAAGAGTGCTTATCAATGTTGGTGATGAATCTGATTTTTTTCCCACTAATCTTTAAGATGAGGTCCATTACCATATTAGGAGATGAAAAATAATATCTTTGATTAAGACTAAACTCCTCGTAAATTTGGTCCTTATTTCTACACACAATGCCCAACAGAGCGAGCAGATCACTTAAGAAATTCAACTTGTAGCAGTCAAACCCCTTTTTACATCGTCCCTATGCCCCAACTTTTTTAGCAAAATTGTATTCATCATGAGTACATTTAAAATCGTACGGACTGTCTTAAAACGACTCGATTGAGGGAATATTCTCCTCGGTGAATCTCAACATGGAGTAAAAATGGTCAATGGCGCAGACGCCCTTGACCGTTAACAAATCATGCAAATTAATTGGAAATCGTTGCTTGAGACGGGGAGAAGCGTTGCAACCGTCATGGTTTTTCTGCACTAGAATCGATTCGCTTAAAAGACTTCGGTTAAAAGTGGAAGAAATCTAAAAAGCAAATTTTATTCTTATACTTATCGCCGTATTCAACATTTTTTCACTTAAATTCTGAAACAAAAAACTTCTCTTATTAATCATGTATGATTTTGTTGGAAAAGCTGTTTTTAAATATTTCTCCAGCATACAAATAGTAGGCCAAACTATAAATTCTTAAAATAAACAAAAAGACTTAAAGTATTACTTTCTTTTTTTCTGAAAAGACTATGTCAATGTAAAACGAACAGAAAAAAGAAATTGAAAAACTTATTTTGTGGAAAATGTCTTTTTTAATTAATTGTGTATAAAAACCGGAAGGCAGAGCTACTGATGAATTTTTAAAGTGCAAGCATTTTAGGCCTACCTCCGAAAGATACTTTTTCCTGTTTAATTGGCGTCAATAAGGTGATCATGAACATTAACAGCAGCTTTCAAGGCAAAACCACCTCTACAAACCCAACAAACTGATCCCTTTTCTAGGTTACTATGTTCGTCCTCTGATAAGGACATGGGGGAGTTGACATGACACAATCTTGAAATTGGCTTATTAGTAGTATAGCAATTAGCGGTTCTGGATAACATGATTTGTCAACTCAATTTACATCATTTTCAGTTCATTTTAAATCATTTTTACTTCAAATACTGTACATTTTGAACATTTTCCGTCCCTACATTCAAAAGGAAAACAGGTCCTTGGAAATCCAATTTGATCTCATTCTTATACTTTTTCACAATATGAACATGGGTTTCTGCCTCATCTAGATCACTCCATCAATATACCCAATTTTCAATTGCATTCAAACCATTTTAAATGAAAATATCGGACGTTTTTACAATTTTGAATCTCGAGCTTTAAGATCAAAAGAGGTCATTTATTTACTATACTACTGATAAAATACAATAATTTAATATGATTTAATATTTAGTGGATAGTTTAATATCAATATCTAAATAATTTATATTATCTTTATTTTTCCTTTCTATAACCTTTAAAATCATATCTTTATAAAAAAATTTAATTTCTTTTTTTAGATCAGCTGTTTTAGAATCAAAACGCTTTGTTGCAAATAGATCAACCAATTTACCTTAAAAATCAATAATGATAAAGATTTTCTTTCCATATTTGGTTGTAACACATTTTATCCCTTTAATCGTGTATTCTATTCCAATGTCTAACTCTTCTTTCTTAATAGTTTGATTATTTTTATTTTCCGTTTTCATTTCGCTTAATATTTTTTCCATTTATTAGTAAATAATTTTATAAAACAAATTTCCTAATCGGAAATAATTTACATAGTAAAATATAATTTACTATCAAAGACTTCCATGATTGCATTTCTTTCTGAAAATATAAATTAGTAAATTTTGTATTGTTAGCAGGTACTTGATCTAATAAAATTTTAATTTCTATATCAGCAGTTGATCTACCTCGACAAATAATCGATTTATGCTTTGAAACATCAAAACAAAATAAAGGATATACTTTTTTTAAATCATTATAACTTACATTTGTTCCGCTATCAGCATTTTATGTTTATACCCTAACTGTAAAAATCGATGATAAGCTTTAAAATAATTTTTATTAGCATCACAGAAAATAAATTTAAAATCTTTTTGTGGATATTTATATTCATTTACTCTCACTTCAATTCTATGAGTGTTCATATGATCAAACACCATATTGTTTTGTGTATAACCGTTATTTTTCTCAGATTCCTGCAACACAACAGTGAATTTAGTTGTAATATAGCGTTCACTGACTACCCTCCATGCTAATTCTTTATCCATTTTATTATCATTTTTATAGGTATTACACGCTTCCCATCCTAATTAAAATGAGCTGCCCTTTCCTAATCCAACTTTGAATTATTCCGCTTTCTTCGTTAATCCAGCTTTTAATTGATTCGCTATTGGTAGACTGAGATATAATAGGCCTACTAGTAACATCTATGATAAATGCATTACATCTACTTTAAAATTTGGATCTCTAGATTTTATAATCATATTGGAGAAATCGTTTCTTTTTAATATAATTTGATGTGTAAAGCCTCTAAAAACACGATTAATATCTTAACATAACCCAAATAATCGTTATAATAGTAAATTTATACTTACCACTTGACTTTCTTTTGTTTATCCAATCTTTCAAATAAGCCCCTATTAAAAACGATATTAGGTTTTGTTGTGATTGTTCCACCACCTGCTGAAATAGGTGTAAAAGTGCTTTCAAACTTGTCTTCATCTTTAAAGGAGTCAACAGATTTGGTTTTATCTTCTAACCGAAACATTAGCTGCGCTTTGACTATAGTCATTAGAAAATTCTAATGAATTTTTAACATTAGTCGTTATACCTACATAATCAATACTTTCAATACATTTTTCATTGATAATATATTCAGCATTTCCAAAAAAATTAAATACATTATTTGTTAAAGTAGCTTTATCATTATTTCGCATATTGGTTCCATCTAATTGTGTTATATTCACTTTGGTATAAAGGTATCTATCACTTGGAAGAATTCAAGATTCCACATCTTTTAAAATGAAACTATATTTTAACTGTGGATATAAATTCACATTGTTATTTCTTAATTTCTTTATACTCATATTTTGTTGCAGAATCATCAATAATATACTTTTCAAATATTTCCCAATATTTAAATATCTCTTATTATTTGAAATTATATCTTTTAGGATCACACATCATTTAACTCTCTTTGTTTATATTCTATCTAATCTTTTCCATATTCAATCCCTTTATTTTTAAATAGTTCCACTTGAGGTTTAATACTAGTGTTATAAATGCCACGAGCTTCATCTTTTATATTGTTTATGAACGTCTTGAATAACTGAGAATTGATAATATTTTAAAAAAAATATAGCAACCCTGCTACCATACTTTCTTGTATATAATAATTGTTTCTTATTGATCAACATTTATTATGAATAAATTTTATTAAATACTTTCATTTAACTTTTTTCAAATACAAAACATGTTCAATATTCTCTCCATTCAGATCAATTCACCTACCTAATTTATCAGTCATAGTAATTTTTAGCGTGTTGATATATTTGTTTCGATTGATTGGAAGATATTGCCTTTCTATAGGATTCTCACAGAGTAGCTTTCCAGGTTATGTTTTTGGAGCAAAACTCCAGATCACTTTAGAGGTTGTATTCCCATTCACAATTGAACTATCCACTAATTAACAGTGATTATGTATTTTATCAACATTTCTTGTAATATTAAAAACTTTAGAACCTTCGTTATATTTACTACTTATTTCAACTCCATTTTCAAATCAAAAAATAAAACATAAATCACTATTAAACCGAAATTTCAAATTCTCTTTCAAAATAATAACAAATTTAATTGTTGCTAGATTGGATGATTTACTGATTGAGCATCGATTTAGGGATGAATTGAAATACCGAGTTAAGAAATAATTTAAATACTCTTCATCATTCAACCCATTGGATATAACAAAATTAACCCATTCATCTTTATTATTTTCCCTGTCTTCAAACAATTTTTTTTTTAAATTGATCACTAATATTATACCATGAATACCACGATTTACATTGAGTTAAAGCTATGTCATAATCAGAGTTTTGATCTAACCTGATCGAATTATATGTATAAGACTTTTCTATTTCACTTTTGTTACCACTAATAATAATCAAAACCATTTATTAGAAAAATAATTTTATTCATAGAATTGAAATTCTCAGATAGTTGTTCATGTAATTCCCAGTTCCTTGCTGAGGTTGTATAACATCAAAGGTATCTTTAATAGCTTTTAACCTTCTTCTGTAGATTTTTATGAACTGAGACTTTTTTCTTATTCACTAGATTCCCAATCTTTCACTTTTCCTCCACATCTTTGATTAAGTGTTCCTGATTCATCTATCCCCTCTCTTAAATATTGATATTTCTCTAAATAAAATCTTGACATTTCAAAGTAGAATCCGTTAGGATCAAAGTCCTGATTGATTTCTATCAAAAGTTCTTTATCTATCCCAGAATCGACATTAGCAATGAATTTTGGTTTATTCGGGGGTAAAATAGCTTGACTTGTGCATTGAAAACCTTGATTCAATCATTGTAATCATCTTCTTAAATTAGTGTCATTTTCAAGTTATTTATCAGTAATCATATTTGTATTTTTATCAGCCTAATTACGTTATATAAGTTTTCAGCCTAATCACGAAATCCAACTTGATTTGTTTATGGATAGTTTTTTTAACTTCAACATCAGGAAATAAATTAATGTACACCTTGTTTTCATTTCCTCTTTTACTGGCTTCTATTGATTTCATTTTGATGGATCAATGATAAGAATTGTTATAATTGTCAACGAAAGAGGGTAATACATCTATCTAACTTTTTGTGTTGTTTGAGTAAAATATTTCAATAATTTCTCTTTGATTGATCTATTAAACCATTCACAAATTTAAGCTTTCAATTCACTTTCAGATGAGAACCAATGAATATCATGACTCTCAAAAAGTACTTGAACATTTTTCATTACAAATTCTTCATCTTTATCGGTTTGTAATTTCTTAGGTTTTCTATTTTATAAATAAATCCGTAAAAGCATTAATAATTTTCTTACCCATTTTATCTTTTAAAGGAATACACAAAGCATATTTACTAAGACAATCAATGACTGTAAAATATAATTAAAATTATTATTTTCACTTTTATAATGCTGCATATAAACAAATCTGCTTGCCGCTGGTCATCGACACTATGAATGTAAACGCGTCTTCTTTGAAATGTATGATAAGTTGGATGATGTAAAGAATAACTTTCTTGATTTAGCAACACTTCTTTGATTTTGTTTTTTGATACAGTAAAACCATGTTCTTTTAATTTTCTATGTAAATCATCAACCCCTGAAAAGTTTGAGCAATAGAGTTCTAAAAGTTTGTTTTCTATGCTACTCTTGACAGTACAAACACCACTTCCTTTTATCCAGGGTTTTGCTCATTGCTTCTTTTTTTTAAACAATTTTTTTTTTTAACAACAAAGGGTACAAAAACATTTAATCAGTCGCACATCATTTCTTTTTGAAACTTTCAGAGTTAAAGACTGGGTTGCAGTAACCTTTTTACATTGCATACAATAAATCTTCATTTATTATAGTTTCAAATTATTAAACAAATTTAAATTATGAAACATATTAATAAACACTAACAGATGTCCACGTTCTCAAGAACGTCTCGAGAATAGTAAATAGAAAGCAATAACATTCCTCAAGCTTGATTGTTTCTTAAGATTTGGAATTTTGTTTAATAAAATCAGCCCCTAATAAATGACAGAGATTGAAAAAGTGATTAAAAGTCGTTTACAACGATAATCCAAATTTGTCAGACTCAAACTCAAAATGGGCAGAAATAATTTGAGTAGGGATCTAAACCCTTATGCTTTCTAAAAGCCAGAATATAATTTGTACTTTAATGGAAAAATTCAAATGAATTTACTGAAAAAATTTGCATTGTCAGCTTAATTTACATATGCTGATATTTATTCCATAAAGTCTCAATTAATTTTTGATTTTGTAAAGTTATAAAAATGAAAACATTTAAAAGATATGTTTTCAGTAAAGTACAAATTATGTTCTGGCTGTTAGAAAGCATAGGGGTTTAGAACCTTACTCATATTAATTTCTGCTCTTTTCGAATTTGACTCTGCTATTTATTTTAATTTCTGTTTGTTTTGGGTTTCATTTATTTGTTGATACTGATTTGTGGTAGTTGTATGCTTGGTAGATTATTTGATTCTATTTTTGTTCATTTTTGGTTTAATGGAGTTTTTTACTTTTTTTAACTTATTTTGTGGAAAAAGTTTTTTAAATTAATTTCTGTTCGTTTTAGGCCTATATTGACATATTCATTTTCGTGGAAAAATACTGAGCCTCTTCTAAAGTTAAACAACCATCCCTTACATAAAAACCTTTAATACCCTTTGGGCATAACTTACAAACCTTGCCCCAAATCTCTGGGGTTTGTTTCAAACCCAAAAGCCTTGTTATATGACATTTAGACTATTTTGAATGGAATGGCTATCTCAAAATTTCTATTAGATACATTTCGGGACATTACGACGTGTGTGTGTGGGGAGGTAGCTGCCCTCCGATCACTTTGACTCTTAAAAAAGCACTAGAGTGTCTGATTACCAATTCAATAAGCCCCCTCCAAAATTTATATGACTATGCTTTCTATAGAAACCTTGTGTGCTCCCAGGATATAGCTTACAACCCTTGCCCTGAGGGCTGAGGGGATTTATTATCCTTAAAGACATCATTTCCAGACTTTTTAAATACTTTGAACAAGATGGTTATCTCAAAATTTTGATTGAAAGTGTTTGGGGAATGATTGGCATGGGGGGAGGGGATTTTCCCTCTGATCACTTTCAACTAATAAAAGAGGCAGTAGGCATTTGAATTTTCAATCGAATGAGCCCTTTTTGAAGCTACTACGACAAAACTTTCTATAAAAACTTTATATGCCCAAAGGGCATACCTTAGGACCTTTGTCCAGGAGAATGGGAGTAGATTTTTCATCCTCAGAGACATACTTTTCAGACCTTTCAACTATGTTGAACAAAATGTCCATATCAAAATGTTGATCGGAAATGTTGGGAAAAATGATGGGCGTCGGGGGGAGTGATTTTCCTTTTGATTAATTTCAACTGTTAAAACGACAATAGCCCTTTAAATTTCGAATAGAATGAGCCCTTATTGAAGTTTTTATGACCACACTTTCTATAAAACCTTGTATGTCCCCTGGACAGAACTTGCAACCTTAGCCCTGAGGGGTGTGAGGGTAGGTTGTCATACTCAAAGACGTAATATCCAGACCCTTCAACCATGTTCAACAAAATGGCTATATCAAAATGTAGATCGGAAGTGTTTGGGGAAATGATGGGCTTGGGGAGCATTCGGCATCTGATCACTTTTGACTATTAGTAAAGGCACTAGCCCAATCAATTTCCAATTGAAGGAGCCCTTTTTGAAGTTTCTCCGACGACATATTTTATAAGAACCTTATATATCCCCAGGTCATAACTTAAAACCTTTGCCCAGGGACTTTGGTGGATTTTTCATCCTCAAAGACATAAATTCCGGTTTTTTCAACTACATTGAACGAAATAGCTATCTCAAAATTTTGATTGAATGTGTTCGGGGGAATAAAGGACTCGAGATGGGGTTAGTTGCCCTCCAATCTCTTTTGACTATCAAAAACTGCACTAGCCCTTTCAATTTCTAATAGAATGAGCCCCTTTTTGAAGTTTTTACACCATTACTTTCTATAAAACCTTATATGCCCCCATGGCATAACTTACAACCCTTGCCTTGAGGGTTTAGGGGGTTGTCATCCTCAAATACCTAGTTTTCAGAACTTTAAACTACGTTTAACAAAGTGGCTACTTCAAAATTTTAATTGGATGTGTATGGGGAAATGATGGGCTTGAGAGGGGGGTTAGTGGCCCTTCAATCACTTTTGACTATTAAAAACGGTATTAGCCCTTTCAATTTCCAATCGTAAAAAGCTCTTTTTGAAGTTTCTATGATATCACTTTCTATGAAAACCTTAAATGCCCCCAGGGCATAACTTATATCCCGGGCCTTGAGGGTTGTAGGGAGTTGTCATCCTGAAAGACCTAATTTCCAGAACTTACACTACGCTGAACGAAATGGCTATCTCAAATTTTTAATTTGATGTGTATGGGGAAATGACGGGCATGAGAGGGGGTTTAGCAGCCCTTAAATCACTTTCTACTATTAAAATTAGCACTAACCCTTTCAATTCCCAATCGAATGAGCCCTTTTGAACTTTATACAATAACGCTTTCTATAAAAATCTTATATGCCCCTGGGTATAACTTATAACCCTTAACCTGAGGACTGTTAGGGGTTTTTCATCCTCAAAAATTTTATCTCCAGAACTTTCAACTACGTTGAACAAAATGGCTATCTCATCATTTTGATTGGATGTGTTTGAGTAATGGTGGCCATGAGAGGGGGTTTAGTTGCCCTCAAATCACTTTTGACTTTTAAAAAGGGCACTATACCTTTCAATTTTTAATTGAATGAGCCCTTTTTGAAGTTTTTACGACAACGCTATCTATAAAAACCTTATATACCCCCGGGGCATAACTTATAACCCTTGCCCTGAGGGGTGTGGGGGGGTTTGTCATCTTCAAAGACATAATTTCCGGAATTTGAAACTACGTTGAACAAAAATGTCTATATTAAAATTTTGATTGGATATGTTCACGGAAATGGCGGAAGTGAGAGGGTGGTTAGTTGTCCTCCAATAACTTTCTATTATAAAAAAGGGCACTAGCCCTTTCAATTTCCAATCGAATGATACCTTTTTGAAGTTTTTACAACAACACTTTCTATAAAAGCCTTATATGCCCCCAAGGCATAACTTACAACCCTTGCCCTGGGGGTTTGGGGGTGAGGGGTTGTCATCCTCAAATAGATAATTTCCAGAATTTTCAACTACTTCGAAAAAAATGGCTATCTAAAAATTTTGATTTGATATGTTTGGGGAAATGGTGGGCATGAGAGGGGGGTTAGTCGCCCTCCAATTTTTTTCTACTATTATATAGGGCACTAGTTGTTTCGATTTCCAGTCGAATGAGCCCTTTTTGAAGTTTCTACAACAATTGTTTCTATAGGAACCTTAAATGCCCCCAGGGGATAATTTACAGCCCTTACCCTGAGGGCTGGGGGGGGGGGACTGTCATCAAAGACCTAATTTCCAGAACTGTCAACTACTTTGAACACAATGTCTATCTCAAAATTTTGATTGGATATGCTTTGGAAAATGATGGGTGTGAGAGGGGGGTTAGTTGCGGTCCAATCACTTACGACTATTAAAAAGGGCACTAGCCCTTTTAATTTCCAATTGAATTGGCCCTTTTTGAAGTTTCTCCACGAACCCTATCTATAAAACCTTATATACCACCGGGACATAACTTACAACCCTTGTTCTGACGGCTCTGAGGAGTTTATCATCTTCAAAGACCTAATTTCCAGAACTTTCAACTAAATTGAACAAAATAGATGTCTCAAAATTTTGATTGCATGTGTTTGGGGAAATGATGGCCATGAAATGATGGCTCTTACCTTGAAGTCTATGGTGGGGGGGGTGTCATCCTCAAAGTCGTAATTTGACAGAACTTTCAACTACGTTGAACGAAATGGCTACCTCAAAATTCTGATTGTATGTTTTTGCGGAAAAGATGGGCGTGGAAGGGGTGTTAGTTGCCTTCCATTCACTTTTGGGTATTGAAAGGACACAAGCCCTTCCAATTTACAATTGAATGAGCGATTTTTAAAGTTTTTACAACTTTTTCAACACGAAGTGGCCTTGTCTAAAAGAAGGAAAAAAACCAAAAATAATACATTTTGCCAACATCGTTCATTACTTAGTTAGCGCTTTTGCACTACGTATTATATTCGAACTTAGTATTTTTATGAAGATATAAAAGCTGACCTCTAAGAAAAATTCGACACTTTGGATTATAAAAAGATAAACCTTAAAACTTCCCTGCAATCAACAAAAAAGTGATAGGTATGAAGAAAGATGAATGATGTGGAACAATAATGTCAGATTTTGTAGGTTTAAGATCAAAAGTATACGCTTATTTAAAAGAGGACGACGATGGAACCAAAGCAAAGAAAAAGAAATGAAAAATATAAAAACGAATATCGTTAAAGATAAATTAACATTACAGAATTATAAGGATGTTTTATTTGGAAACGTGGAAAGCTTATCAGAAACTCAGAATACTTTAAGAGCAAACAAACATAGAATTTTCTTATAAAAACAAAATAAAAAAGCTCTAGACCGTAATGACACTAGAATAAAAGTTTTGAGAAATAAAGTAAACTTGGTTCCTTGGGGATTTAATCCCTTCAATATAAGCTAGATAAAGCATTGTTAAGCTAATTAAGGTATTACAGTTAAGCTAGTTAGGTATTGAAATTAAGCTTTGTAATTAAAGTTATTCTATAAACTTCAAAGATAAAAGCCATAAGCATCAAAGCTATAAGCTATAAGTTTCAAAGCTATAAGCTTCAAAGATATAAGCTATAAAAATCAAAGCTATAAGCTATAAGTTTCAAAGCTATAAGCTTCAAAGCTATAAGCTTCATAGCTATAAGCTTCAAAGCTATAAGCTTCGTAGTTGAATTTTACTTAATAATTTTTTTTAAGTAAATGCAAGGAAAAGCACCTATTGAAGTATATGAATGTGGAAAAAATAAAGATCGTTAAAAATAAACATCTGCTAGCACCTCAATTTCCGTTTCGACCATTGATTTGTGGAAACTTTGAATGTGGTAAAGCCAATTTACTCTTGAACATGATTTATGATTACTTATACTTTCAAAAAATGTATCTTTATGCTTAAATATACACTATGCTCTTGAAGAAGATAAATATACAGATTTAATGCTTAGGCTGAATGTCTTTGAAGAAAAAACTGGCATAGATCTTTCGGTTGCGAGCAAAGATAAAAGTAATATCATTGATGTACATGACCTATATCCCAAGTGTCAGAATTTAGTTATCTTTGATGATTTTGTAACAGGAAAAGATCATAAGAAATTGAAGATTTCTTCGTGAGAGGCAGAAAACAAAAAAAAATCAATAATCTATATTTCTCAGAGCTATATTGATACACTTAAAATTATACAATTAAATTGTAACTATTTTGCATTTTGCAAGGGTTGTAATCCAAAAGAAATTGATAGAATCGGACAAAACCTTGCATCTGACTTGAAAAAAGGAAAAATTTTCAACTACTTCAATCAAACAACAAAGAATCATGGATTTTTGATAATTGATTTGAAAACAAGTAATGAATCTCAAGACTACAGAAAGAACTTGGATATTCGCTTGATAAAATTTGTGTATACTAAATGAATAAGTTTGGAAGCGTAGGAAGTAATATCAAAAGTATACAAGTAACGAAAACAGATTACTGGATGATGATGGTAATCTCGATTTACAATTGAAACGATTAACTAATCTAGGTGATCAAAAGTCAGAGAATGATGCTGTGAACTTACAAAATGTGAAAATTATTTTAAACGATTTCAAGGGTGAAGTTGTTAACAAACAAACTATTACAAATCAATATTTAAGTGTGGATATTAATAGATTAACGGAAATTTATCAATCATCTGATAATATTTTGACTAGAGTCGATGGTGAAGAATTATTTGTAAAAAATACTTTAAGAATAACAAAAGAAGATCTAAATTTGGAAAATAGAAGAATAGAAAATGTTGCAAACCCAGAAAATGGTGCAGATGCAGTTAATATTTCAACGTTAAACGATTTCAAACAAGAAATTATTAAAGATCAAATCCTAAACAATCTGAAATTAAGCGAAGATATTAGCAAGAACACTAAAATTCATTAATCACCTGACAATATACTAACTAGAGTTGATGACAAAGGACTATTAGTAAAAAATACCTTAAAAGTAAAAAAAGAAGATATTAATGCAGAAAATAGAAGAATTAGAAGCGTTGCAAACCCAAAAAATGATGCAGAGGCAGTTAATTTTTCAACTTTATTGGTATTCTCGAAGGGTTTTATGCAATTATCTGAACGTTTAGACAATTTTGAAAATGTTATAATAAATATACTTGAACAATATCCTGATGAAGCATTCCAAAAGAGAATGAAAGGAAGGTTGAACTAAAAAAACAAGCCTATGAAGTTTTTTGAAAAAAGTTTTACTAAAATCTTTACCTTGTAATTTTATCTATAAAAATAAGTCTCTAATAAATGAAAGATTATACAATTTATTCATAAGAATTTCAAAAAAGAAATTAAAACGTGCTTTGATACAAAACAAAATGCATATTGCGAGTAACGCATACAAAAGTGAATGAAAGAAAACCAGTTAAACTATCACTTCATAAAAGACAGGTGACTAAGATTGAAAAATATAAAAAAGAAAATAAAGGATGTGATATTGATTTATCCTACAAACAACCTCTTCAAAATCATCCAATATTACCGTTCTTATCTCTTCTCGATAAATTTCAAATCAATAAAATAGCTGACTTTATTGAATACACAATTCATTTACCTCCTCCTCAAAAAGTAAAAAGAAACAACAGATGTTAAAATAAAAGTTCAAAATAAGGATAAAATCCTGTTTAATAGACAGTGTAAAGAAATTCCCCAAAAATACCAGATACATCGGTCACATATACAGTGACCGTCATCAGTAGTAAAACTACTGATCTTTTAGTTTTACTACTGATGACGGTAACTGTATATGTGACCGAAATATCTGGTATTTTTTGTGAATTTCTATACACTGTCTATTAAAAAGGATTATATCCCTATTTTGAACTTTTATTTTATCGTCATGGAAAGACAGTTTGGTCTCCGAAATTATCTAAGAAACAGATGTTTTAAGAAAAAATGCCCGAATCCAATAGAAAATATTACTTTTGGTAAAGAACCTGTTAAACTATTGCTTAAAAGAAAAGAAATTGAACAAATTGAGTAACGAAAAATAAACGATAAAGATGTCTATATAAATATATCATATCATCAGCTGATTCAAAATGGTGGCTTACTTCCATTTCTTATAACCTTAGCAGCTGCAATAGGTAAAATTGCTGAAAAACGTGGTGTAGCTGCATTTGGTACATATGCTGGAAAGTCTTTTTTTTGTTTGTGACTTTTTTTTCTTTGAGATGTTTTTTTCGTGAATTTTTTTTTCTTCGTGACGTTTTTAAAAAAATGAGGGGGTGCTATGGGACCCAGCTATATTCATTATGATAATGGTTATATCCATTTCTGGAATTCTCAAGAAAAAAACTAAAAATTAAGGAGGATGGACCTTTCATATTCGTAATGTATATTCTACTACTAGTCTTGTGACAGTCCATCAATTGTAATATTTTTTATGCCATTTTTTTTTAATTGAACTTGAACTTTCAATTTCCAATCAAATGAGCCCTCTCTGAAGTTTATACGAGTATCTCTTTCATAAGAACCATATACGCCCCCAGAACAACACTTACAACGCCTCTCCCCCGGGCCCTGGGGGGAGTTTTTGTTATCTAATTTTTGAGCAATTTCCAAAAAACTGGTTATCTTGAAATTTGTAGCGGATGGGTTCGGGGGAAAAAGGGCTTGGGGGGGTGTAGTTGCACTTAACTCTCTTGACTCCTAAAAAGTGAACTAGAACGTTCAATTTCCAATCAAATGAGCCCTCTATGAAGTTTATACGAGCATCCCTTTAATAAGAACCATACATACCCTTAGAACATAACTTAGAACGCCTTCCCCTGGGACCTGAGAGGTTGTATTGACACCGAATTTTTTCTTATCCTTGACCTTTGAACTATTTTTAACAAAATGTCTATCTCGAAATTTTCATCAGATGGGTTTGGAAAAAGAAGGCGGGGGGGGCTAGCTACGCTTGGATCTCTTTTGACTATTAAAAAGTGAGCTTGAACTTTCAATTTCGAATCAAATGAGCCCTCTCTGAAGCTTGTACGAGCATCCCTTTTATAAGAACCATATATGCCCAAGGGCATAATTTACAACGTCTGCCCCCGGGCCCAGAGGGTTGTGACGACACCTGAGTTTTGTTATCTGACTTTTGAGCAATTTTTAAGTTAATGGCTATCTCAAAATTTTATTGGATACATTTGGAGGAAAAGGGGCGTGGGGGGGGGGGGGGGCCTAATAAACAACCAATCTTTTTTGACTCTTAAAAAGGGAACTAGAAATTTCAATTTCCAATCAAATGAGTCCTCTTTGAAGTTAATACGAGCATCCCTTCCATAAGACCCATATATGCTCCCAGGTCATAACTTACAACGCCTGCCCCCGTGCCCTGGGGGGTTTTGTCGACACCGGAATTTTTGTTATATGATCTTTGAGCTATTTTTTAACAAAATAGCTATCTCAAAATTTTAATCGGATGCATTGGGAAAAAAGAGTTTGGGAGGGGGGGGGCTGGTTACCCTCCGATATCTTTTGATGCTTAAAAAGTGAACTAGAACTTTCAATTTCCAATCAAATGAGCTCTCTCTGAAGTTTATACGAGCTTTCCTTCCATGAGAACCATATATACCCCCAGGGCATAACTTATAACACTTGCCCTGAAGACTGTGGGGGGGGGGGGGTCCTGCTCAAACATATAATTTCCAGAACTTTCAACTACGTTGAAGAAAATGGCTATATTAAAATTTTGATTGGATGTGTTCGGGGAATGGTGGGCGTGGAAGGGGTGTTAGCTACCTTCTAATCACCTTCGACTATTAAAAAGGGAACTAGCCATTTAAATTTCCAATCGAATGAGCCCTTTCTGAAGTTTCTACGACAACGCTTTCTATATGAACCTTATACGCCCCCAGGGCATAATTTACAACCCTTGCCCTGAGGGCTGTGGGGGGGAGGTTGTTATCCCCAAAGACCGAATTTCCTGAATTTTCAACTACGTTGAACAAAATTGCTATCTTCAAACTTTTATTGGGTGTGTTTGGGGAAAAGGTTGGCATGAGAGGGGGGTTAGTTGCCCTCCAATCACTTTCGACTATTAAAAAGGGCACTAGCCCTTTGAATTTCCAATCGAATGAGTCCTTTTCTAAGTTTCTAAGACAAAGCTTTCTATAAAAACCTTATATGCCCCCAGGGCATAACTTACAACCCTTGCCCTGAGGGCTGTGGGGCAGTGTCCTCATCAAAAACATAATTTCTATCTGGAAATCAACTACGCTGAACAAAATGGCTATGTCAAAATTTTGATTGGATGTGCTTAGGGAACTGGTGGGCGTGGAAGGGGTGATAGTTGCCATCCAATCGCCTTTGACCCTTGTAAAGGGCACTAGAACTCGATTTCCAATCGAATGAGCCCCCTTTGAAGTTTCTACGGCGACTCCTTCCATATGAAGTGCCTCTGGGAAAAAGAAATAATAATAAATAACAAAACATTAGAGCCGTATGGCCTTTACTATAGGCAACGCTATAGCATTGCCTCTGATAAGTTTCATTAAGTTCACTATTACTCTTTAAAGACTGTGAGCCTCAGAAAATTTGCTTGATTTTTGAAAAAAAAGGGGAAAACACTCCCTAAGAATCTCATAAAATCTTAACGGAAGTAACACCATCAGATTCAGTGTATCAGAAAACACAGCTGCAGAGGGTTAAAGCTCCTATCTGCTAAAATGTGGACTTTCCCAGAAGACCTATTTTTACCAGGTGGATGGCAACTATACCCCTTTCCACGCCTTTTGTCCTCAGAATTGTTTGATCAAAATTTAGATATATCGTAGCCATTTTATTCAGCATAGTTTAGAAACCCATCAAATTTGTCTTTGGAGTTAATTTGACCTCCCACAGCCCCTGGGGAATGAAAATATATTTTCGTTAAGGATTATTTTTGTTAAGGATTTTCCGAAGGGAGAACTTTCCATGGGGAAGGTTTCCGGGGGATGAAATTTTGAGGGAAAATTTTACACGGGGGGATTTGCCAGAATTCCAAAACAAAATTCTTTTTATTTATTTTAACTTTATCTTTGTCGGTCCAATTTTACGCGTAGAGATGTTAAGGGTAGGCTAATTGTCCGGGATAAATTTTCGACGGGATTGAATTGTGTAGACGATTTTTTCGGAAGGAGAAGGGATTTTTCTGTGGAGGTAGAGCTGGATTTCCTGGCATTTAAAAAAACATTTAAAATAAAATAAAAAAAAGTTTTTTTTTCATCTGAAAATACGCCCAAGGAGCAACATTGAAACGAACAAAAAAATTACATATATGAAAAGGATTGCCCCCTCTTCAATACCTCTTTCTTTTTGCTTAAGTTTGAATTTAGCCTTGATTCTGTAAGAACGACTGCCAAAACACAATTGTCATTTAAATAGAACAATGAGAAGCTTAACTACTAAAAAACTTCAGCGTGAATAGTGGGGTGCTTAGAAGGGGCAATTCCCATTATTATGTTATTGTTTCTATTCGTTTTAATTTTTAATGGTGCCCCTTACTTTCAGCTGAGTTTTTTTTTTACTAAACTCCTGGTATAAGTTTATGTCTGCTTGCCGAATAATATTCATTAATTTAGAGAAATCATTGCACATGTTATTGCTCTGTGTGTGATTATTGCCTTTCTATACTTTATTTTTGTCATCTTTCTGAAAATAAGTGATATAAAAGTCTTGTTATTGGGCTTAGAGAATAAAGCAATAAAGATATTGTAAAACCTAAAGCAACGGAGTTCCAGAGTGTAATTCAGCCTATTTTTTACTTTTAAGACAGTTTTTAAGTTTTTGCCATAATGTCAGCAATAAGCGTTTTCAGCTATGGGTTCCAGTCCCGTGCTTTGGCTTTAAAACCTACCCTGTAAAAGGCTTTATTCAATACGCAGATCCAAGCCTTACTTGAGCCTGAAAACGAAGCTAAAACCAATTTTGGCTCTCTCATTTTGGCAACGAAATTCCATTTTGTTTTTTCCTCGAATCTGGAAGACTTGTCCCAGAAATACATGACCTCAGTTCACAAGGGGAAATGGAGGTTGGTATAATTGACATAAAACTACTTGGAAGTGATAAGTGGATTAGTATTGCCAAATGTTATGCTCCAAAGACAAATAAAATCTCCCTAAAACAACTCAAACTGATTGTGAATCCATGTGAAAATAATTAGTAATTAGAAAATAATTTAGCCCTGTGAAAATAATTAGTGGTGACTTTAACCTACATACAGAATGTGGGACAATGTATCACCAGAAGATTCAATTGCAACCTCTGTAACAAATTACATCCTGGAACCCAAAAATAATTTGTCCCTTGTCACCCCCAAAGACCTAAATACCCAGCTGAACCCACAGACAGGCAAGTACTCAACCATTGACCATACTTTCACTTCAACAGATATTGTAAATAGTGTAGAAGTCCAGAAACACTGTGACTTTGATACTGACCATGAGGTTTTATCATTGACACTAGAGATTAATCCAGTAAGGTCAGGGTACCAACCAGTGAAATTCTGGAAATTCCAAGAAAAACTCTTGAACTCCTGGAAGCATATCTTAGACCAAAAAGCTTCAGAAATTAAGACAAGTGATGATTCAGTGGAATCATTTATCTATTAAGATTACTTCAGCTATCATAGCTTCTTCAGAAACAATATTTGGTTACAAACAAACTCATTCCAAGGGATAAAATTATACTCCTGGATGGAGCAGTAAGTGTCAGTAAGCCTACTTAGAGAAGAAAAAAGTAAAAAAAAAAGCTCTAGACACCCCTCAATTGAGAATAAAATAGTTTTCATGAAAAAGACAGCTGAATTCAAAAAGACACTAAAGACTGAGACACAAGATTGATGGAGAAGGCTCATTGAAGACAATTTTGGCCTAAACACTCCTGTTCGAGAGCTATGGAGAAATTTCCCGTTTTTTTTCGGGTTATAAAACAAGAAACACATCCCTGCAGAAATACAGATGGGAAGGAGTACAGAGTTTTAACCAATGGGAAACTTAATCTCTTCTTAGAAAAGTTTCTGAATGTAGAAACACCATTGCAGATCACTCACCATCAACTCAGTCTCAAAAATGGTATTGTTCCCTTTTCTCATTTCAGTTTTCAGGAAGTTAAAGACATCATTTCAAAGCTCCAGCCTGGTGCAACTGGTCCTGATGGAATTCGTAATTTGATTTTGAAAAATGTGCCAGATACATTTGTTGAGCTACTGACAAAGTTATTCAACAGATCTGTCATAAAAGTCATCAATACCATCTGAGTGGAATAAAACAACAGTGATCCTACTTCTAAAGGCAGGAAAAGACCCTAAGCTGGTTGATTCATACCGCCTCATATCACTCACCTCTTGTGTTGCAAAACTAATTGAGAGGGTAATAAAACCAAAAAATTTTAACCCCATTATCAGACCACATCCAAATTGAACTGCTTGGCTTTCTCCCTGGAAGGAGCACCACAGATAGGCTGTGGCAAACCAAAAGGTAGTAATTGACATGTTCTCGAAAAATGAATTTTATCCCTATCCCCACCAAACAGATCACGCTCGTTCAATTGATCTATTCAGAATGTACGTATTTCGTTCCCGAGATATTCAAAGCTTTGTGATCCGTTAAAAAGGCGTTATGTGCATTTCTCGGGCTGTTTTGAAGGCGTTAAGTTCACCAACGGGCAAATCCTGCACTTATCTCCTTTTGGGCTGCCGTGGATACCAGTAAAACAAGTTTTCAAGTTGTCACTTAGCGCCTTTTGGTCGTCCACACCGGGATGTTTTCGTCACTTTCATTACTGTCTGAAGAAAATAAGAAAACTAGACTATTTATAACGACGATGCAACCAAACCAGAGAAAGAAAAACCCTAACGGGATGAAAAAACGAAAAGTAACACTTCTGTACAGGTTACCTACCAATAATGAACAAGATATGATCCCTGTGTGTCAAAAAACATTTTTAGCCAGCTTTGGCCTTAAGCAAACCAAGGTTCTCAAAGTAGTTGTTGAAGGAATGCTTCGAGACGGTGTGTCATACTTTCCAAAAGAAAGAAGGGGTGGAAACATGCACAAAGATGTGGATAAAGAGTCTTTAAGGATGCACATCGAGTCCTCTAAGCTCTGTGTCGCTCATTACCTCCAATACAATGCACCATATGCTAGGTATATATCAAGAGAAACTCCAGTTAAAGATATGTGGGAAGGTTTTCGGGAGCGATTCCCAGAAGAGAATTGTTCGTTGCGCGGTTACGGAGAGATGTTGAGAGCGATGAAGATCAACAAAATGCCAAAGTCAGACGTGTGTGAGCATTGCGATGTTTTTAAGTTGAAGGATAGCGAAGGCTCCGCAAGAGATTTAGAAAAAGAGGAGTATCAGTTTTATTGGCAGATGACTGAAAAGGTACGAATTCAGCTCCAGACAGACGTGAAGGATAGCTATGCACCGAGAACTTTTGTTTTCACTGTCGATATGCTTCTCCCGCAGTTGCTTCAGCCTATCATGCACTTATTAACGAGCATAGGGACATAGATGATTTCATATTTTATGCCGACAGCTGTAGTGGACAAAATTACATTCTGTTTTCTATGCTAGTGAGGATTTCGAACGAACCCTGGGCACCCGCCAAGATCACCATCAAGTATTTGACGAAAGGTCATGCTCATATGTCTGCCAATGGGTTCCATGGACTTATCGAGGCTAAAATTAGGAAGAACAGAAATGTTAAGGACTTTGGCGCTTTGAAGAAGCTGACGGAAGATTCCAGGGAAAATACTCACGTCCGGGACTTGCATCAGTGACTTTTGCGAGTGGAAAAACGAAAAGTACTCCAAAAAGAAGAAAAATATCCAACCAGTGCCGCTACAGAAAATAGTCAAAGTTGTGATCAAAAAAGGTAAATCCTCTATGTTTTATCGTGAGGATTTTGATCAAGAGCTTGTCTCTGACGATTTCCTTACAGTTGCAGCGAAGAAAGAACTAGGTAAAGGATTGCCAAAGTCTCCGAAACGACCGAGGGGAATAAATTCCTCGAAAAAAGGTGAGATCATGAATCAGCTGGTACCACAGATGAGAGACCAGAGATCCAGAGAATTCTGGAAAAAGATACCAACGGAAGACAAAGCATAAGCTGATCTCACTTTTGGGGGATGAGAAGAACAAGATGGACTATAATGATCTTTGCTTTTATGAGTTACTAAAAGTTTAATAGAAGTCGAATGTTGTTCCTGTTATCTGGTCAGTTTCCAAATAACCGAACAATCCTTTTATACGTTCTTTTACATTAAAATAGTTCACGTTATGGTTCTGAATACATAGGAGAAGTTTCTGCACGATTTTTGCCCCTGTTATCTGCGTTTCACAGGCGTGGGTGACATCAGAGAGGGTAATTTTCAACACGATCTATTCAGTGAGTAAGTAAAAAATGTCGGTAAAATAGTTTAATAGCTGAAACCATTGTAAAAAGTTTAATTTTTTTCGCATTTAAATTTAAACGACAAAATGGCACATACCTCCTTTTGGTCTGCTGAAAAACGCGACAAAAGGATATAAGTGACAAAAGTGCCAAAAGTAAATGTAAAGTTGGGTTTTGGAAAGCACCACGTGATTCAGCACGAAAAATCACGTCTGCTCATGTTCAGAAATGATTCCCAGCAACTTATTTTCCGAGTTTTAAATTGGATTATTTGTTTAAAACGTTTTTCGCATCTCCTGTAAAATTTACAAAATGTCACTTACCGCCTTTTGGTTTGCCACAGCCAAGATGCTTTAGTTATACTAGAGCATCTGATCAAAGAAAGCTTCAAATAAGGAAAAGCAGTTCATGTAATATTTTAGATATGGAATCAGCATTTGATAGAGTAGATATGGGGCAACTAATGAGAAAGCTATCTATAATGGGTTTACCAGACCTAGTTGTAAATTGGATCCACCAATTCTTGTTGGGTAGGAGAGTTCAGGCCTCCTTAAGCGGCTCCTACTCAGGGTTTGAGAGAAAAGCCTATGACATTGGACCAGGGGTGTCCCGAAGGGGGGGGGGCAACTTTTTTGGCATTCGGTAAAATTTCGGCAGAAATTTAGCAAAATTCTTGATTTCTGCATAAGATTCAGCATAAAGCAGGTAGTGATTCGGAAAAATTTACGAAGATCCCCCCCCCCCAAATAAAATAAGCCTCAGGAAGCCCCTGCATTGAACTCCCTCAAGGGGCTGTTCTAATTCCACTTTTCTTCTCAATTTATTGTCATGATATAAGCCTGGAAAATGTCCTTGGAGCAGAGCTTTTTCTGTATGCTGATGATATTGCTGTTGCAGTTGTAGGGAGATACCCTTTATGCTTACAGTCAGCCTCCCAAAAAGCTGTAGATATGCTATCAATTTGGGCAAAATGTAATAATATGATTTTCTCAAGCCATAAGTCAGTTAGTGTGTTTTTCCACAAAATGCATAACCTGGCTGCTTTCAAACCACTCATAAAACTGAATGGACAAGGGATTGTGGTTGCAGAACATGCACGCTTTCTGGGAGTTGTATTTGACCAAAAACTGACATGGAAACCCCATCTGGATGAGCTGCTTTGCATTCTCAAACGAAGACAAAACTTCATTAATGCTCTTTGCCTTGGAAGAAGAGGAGCCCCCACAGCCTTTGCTTCAACTATTGTAAAGTCAGACGGTGGTGATGTCCATGATAGACGGTGGATCATTTATATTTGGATCTGCTAAGAGATGTCTCCTGAAGAAACTTGACACTACCCTCCATGCAATCTTACAAAGAACCCTTGGTTGCCTAAATTCAACTCCTATTGCAGCTATGTACTGTAAAGTAGGGATCCAGTTTCTTCACTCCATAAGAAAATATCTCCTTGCAAGATATTTTGCAAAGGAGCTAAGACTCAAGAACCACATTGTCTACAAAGGAATCATTGGCCACCACAACCCTGATGTCTGCTATAAGCCAACAGGGATGCCCTCTTTCCAGAGATTCCTTTGTTTTCCTGACATGGAAGAGTTCATAGAGAATGGCAGGCTGACTGTTAATTTGGATGATGATTGTCCTAGCGCCTCCAAAGGAATTGGGGAATTGATTATCCCTAAGATCAGCATTGGAAAAAAGGAGGACCTTACCCAAGCACTGATAAAAATCATATTCCTGGGAAAGCTGGCAGAATATCAGGACTACATCAAAGTTTACACAGATGGCTCAAAGATAGAAACAAAATGCAGCTGTGCAGTAGTTATACCCTCCAAGAGCCTGTCTCTTTCTTATTGTTAACCCCCCTACCTGACAATTTTCTCTGCAGACCTCATGGCAATTAAATTTTCTCTTCAAGCCATATCAAGCCAAACAGAGATTAAACATCAGAAGTATATTATCTGCACTGATTCACAATCAGCTCTGGATTACCTTTCAAACCAGCAACACCAAGTAAGAAATGTCGCTATTGAGATTGAAAATTTGGCTAAACAACTTGCAAGATTGGGTATATGAGTCCTATTTATATGGGTTCCAGCACACTGCAGTATAACAGCAAATGAATTAGCAGACCAGGCTGCAAAACAAGCCTCCCATCTTGGTCTGATCATTCAAACCCCTATTACTGGTCAAGAATCCCTGTCTTCAATCTGTTCAAAAATTTTGGAGGAAGAAGAAGCTTGGCTCCTTTCTTTCATACCCAGCTGCTGGATCTCTATGATTAAAAGCAGCCATTAAAATAAAAGTACCTCTCATCTTGTATCCTTTCAACTTGTCTCTTTCGTCTTAGATGTGGCCATGCAAAGACAAAATCAACTCTATTCCATTGGAAAATGACCCCTTCCCCCAACTGCAACACACGTGGACTGTATGAAGACATACGTCACATCATCTTCAACTGTAGAAACTATGAAACAGAGTGGGAAATACTAAGGAATTGCTGTGAAAACGCATAGGCATTCACAATGCGTTCTGTTCTGGGACATCACACGTCTCCTCTTTGGGCTAGAAGACTAAGCACAAATATTCTAGGTAGATTTGTTAAGGCTACTGGTTTGGTTCATTCCCTATAAGTTTTTTTTTCCCCTGTAATTATTTTGCTTCCCGTTTTTCAACTCAGGCAGTAGCTGCAGGTGAATAACCCCGTACCAATATCAATGTAAGTGATACATGATCTGGTTCAGTGAGTATTGACTGATGTGAGAGCCAAGGAAGCTAGTGATTACAGAAAGCACATAAAACGTGTTCCACATATAAGCCTTATGTTACTGAGTCTTTTAAAAAACTTATAAGAAAAAAAAATTTTCAAGGCAGGTCGTATTACTGAGGCTAATAGTCTAAGGAAGTTCCTAAAGAAAAAATTAAGAAAAGCAGCGTCTAAATATTATAATAGTAAAGTCAAAGATCTATATTCTAACAAGCCAAAGCCATGGTACAGAAAAATTAAAGAAATTTGCGGAAAAAGCCCTTCCGAAGTGAATTTTCATCTCCCTGAACCCCTAATAAGACTGCCAATGATTTGATTTTTGTACCTTGTTTCCATCGTTCAAAGTCTCCCCCCTTTCACTGGCTCAAGTCCAACTATTCCTCCCAATACTTCCTTCCCCTTTGTTTCTCCCTCTGAAAATCAAGAAATCAAGATTATAAATCATGATTAGAAAATCAAGTATTTGTCCCTTGGACATCCCAGCTGACTTAATTAAAGCCTTTTCAGACAAAATTGCTGAGCCTTTATCAAATATTTTCAACCACATCACAAAATTTGGTAAATTCCCAAGTTGCTGGAAACATGGTTCTTTAACACCTGTCCCAAAAAAATGCACCAGTCTGACTTTCGCCAACATTTGCCCCATTACACCCACTTCAGTTTTTTTTTCCAATCTTTATGAAGGTTTCCTCTGTGACTGGCTTAAGGATAAAATTTGTCCGCGTATTTACACCCGGCAGTTTGGTAACTTAAGAAAAGCTTCCACCACAAATAGATCTCAAGTTGTTAAATATAAAAATATTTTCTCTGACCCCCTCCCTATATATTGTAGAATTCCTCAAGGAACCTTATTGGGACCACTTTTATTTCTAGTCATGCCTAACGATATTGGTAAGGATTTTTCCCAAAGGTGGAAATACGTGGATGACTTGTCGATCCTTGAAGTATGTCACAGGAATATTAAAAGTGACCCCCTTGAAATTCTAACCCACATTTCGGATGAAGCTAAGAATCTAAATATGAAAGTAAATTCCACTAAATCAAATATAATGACGATAAATTTCTTGAAATCTACTGCCGCTTTCCTTGACCCTATCCCCCAAAATATTTATGTGTCTTCCTTTAAATTACTTGGGGTTACAATTTCCTCCAATTTAAAGTGGGATATACACGTGAAAGATATTGTCCATAGAGCTAATAAGTCCATGTTTCTCCTTAAACTCTTGAATAAATTTAACGTCCCCCCATCCCATTCTTTAAGGATCTATACTTTCTTTGTCCGCCCGCATCTTGAATGTGCTTGTCTAGTTTGGCATCCTGGTATCTCTCGTGATGAATCAGGAAAAATTGAATCTATTCAAAAAAGAGCCCTAAGAATAATTTTTAAAGAAACTTTGGTACCATATTCAGTCTTTCTAAAAAAAGGCCAAGCTGGAAACTCTTGAGCACAGGAGAGGAACGCTGTGCCTCAGTTTTGTACAAAATGTAATAATAAACCCTCGCACGGAAAACATTTTCCCCAAAAGACACTCCCCATCCTGACACCGCCTGCCACGTACTGTTTCTGAACCAGTCCCTGTCTTGTCCCCCATCCGTTGCTTAACTTCCAGGTATGAAAAAACCTTTGTCCCCTTCATTACTGATCAAATAAACCACTAGTTGTTTTTTGGTACTGGTGATACCCATGCTTGTGTCCATTTGGTTCTTCCGTTCCCTCCCCCTTGTTATATGATCTCTTTTAAACCTTTTAACACTACTTTTATTTCATTTTTTTTGGTTTTGTTTTAGTTTTTGCCTTTTTAACTTTGTTACATTTGATACTTTTTTTTTACTAATGAATGGCTTTTCCTTTCTGATATTGTTGTTTTTGACATTGTTTAGCAAGTCTTTTTTAGTTGTTGTGCTATTTTTATGTTTTTTTTTTTTATTATATGACCCCGAAATGCGAATTCGGCCCTTCGGAGCTTGTGATAGTCATTTTTTGAAATAAATATCTTATCTTATCTAATTGAGTGATACAAACGCACATGACCTTTTGGTCGAACGCGTCAAACCCCAAAGAAACATAGTCAGAATTGCATTCTGAACACAAATCTAACATTCATTTGTGTCAGAAATTAACTTTATCGAGCCCCTATATATACCAATTGAGGGTATATATTTGTGCATTAGTGAGGGAGTAAAGTTCATTTCTAATGCAAATGAATGTTAAATTTGGATTCAGGATGCAATTATATCTATAGAAATAAAATTGAACTTAATCATTGCAACCCAGGGGTGTACTTTTTTCAAAATACTGGGAGGGGGGCAAAGTTGAAGCCAATTTTCCCAAATCAAGTGAAAATGACAGTAAAAACTAAAAAAATAACCTTTTTAGTGCCATAAAGGTAGTATTTAGTACTTTAAAAGTTTTTTGTCTTATATAAAAGCAGCTTATATTACTATAAAGGTAAATATGTACTAAAGAACTGATCTGTTTCTGTTGTTGCTTGAATTATGCAGGTTTATCTTAGTTTTTACAAGATTTTGGGAGAAACTAGATTTCAGCTGGGGGGCAAACTGGGGTTGGGGGGGGGGGAACAAAGATATGGGGGGGATAGTTGCTGCTCCCCACTGCCCCATAGCAAATTATGCCCCTGATACCCCCCCCCCCCTAATTTGTTAATATATAACCAACCCTGAATTAGTATACATAGGAGTGGGGGTAAAATTAATTTCCAATGCAAATGAATATTAAATTTGGACTCAGGATGCAATCTGGACTATAGAGGTAAGGTCTTCAAGTCATCTGGGATGTATTCATTGTCCCACCCTTCGGTTATCACGCTATGAAGTTCATCCACTGCCATCTCGGGGAGAGCTTTCAGTAACTCGGCAGGAATCCCATCTATTCCTGGGCTTTATGTTTTTTTAAAACTTGGATTGCCTTAATTACTTCATCCCTGGAGGGTGGGTCCGTACATACATTTTCATAAGCCTGATTGTGTGGGGGGTTCTGCGGTGCTGTAAGTGGTTGCTTTCGATTAGTATTGTGTCCTGGTCTCAATAGCTCTTGGAAATGAACTTGCCATCTTTCGATACGTTCCTCGCTGCTTGTGAGTATTTTCCCCTCCTTCGCCTTAAGCGAGGGGATGGTAGTTTGGTTCTTCTTCCCAGTGCATTCTCCAAGTATCTGATAGTTTTCGTATAAGGTTCCGTGATGCGGCTCTTTCCATATTACTGGCAACATTAGACCAGTAAGCTTTTTTGTCAGCTCTTGCTGATTTGTGACATTCTTGTCGTAGCACTTTGCATGGTGGGGACTTCTTGTTGGTCATTTCTTTTTTCTTGGCAGAGAGTTTGAGTGTCTTTTCTGAGATCCATTTCTTGGTTTTACGCTTGACAAACCCAAGTATGTTTGAGGCAGCTTCATTGATGTGGTCCTTGAATTTGCTCCATTTCTTCTCAATCTTTATCGTGGGGTGCTGATCAAAAGGAATTGCCTCCTCGGTGTCATCTTGAAGGACGGCGAAGAGGTTTCAGAGCTCAAGGACAAATGCTCCTTGGTACTCATCTACTTTCAGCTTCGACAAGTCTATTTTCTGGCTCGGTATAGTAGTTTTCCATGAGTTAAGTCTGTACTTTAGCCTTGTCTTCAGCAAGAAGTGGTCAGATCCATTTTTTGATCCCGTGTCAGCACCTCTGTGCACTCTCGAGTCCAACACCATGGATTTCCATCGTCGGGATACAAGGAGATAATCTATTTGGGCCTTTACTCTTCCATCGCGGGATTCCCATGTATACATATGACATGGCTTGTGCCTAAACCAGGTACTAGCCACAGCGAGATTGTTCTGCATTGCGAACAGCGAAAGCCTCTTTCCATTTGTGCACCTGTTTCCTAGGCCGTGCTTGCCGGTCGCCTGTTCAGAGTTATTCAGCTCTCCACCGATTCTTGCATTGAAGTCGTCTCCAATTAGGAGGATATCTTTCCGGGGAATCTTATCAATGACTGTCTGCAGGTCACTGTAAAACTGATCTTTTTGCTGTTGAGTGGTATCTCTTATTTGGGCGTAAACGCTAAGGACAGTCAGATTGTTCGTGCGACCTTTTATTTTTGCCCGTACGATTTTCTCAGACACAGGCTTATATTCGATGAGCCCAGTAACTGCTTTGGGGAACAACAGGATACCTACTCCTGCTCTACCAGATCCATCTAATGGTCCCCAGTCATAAAAAGAGACCGCCTTCCCAGCCGAGGATTCAAGGGTCAAGATGTTACGTCCATTTAGTCTCGTCTCAGAAACGCACAGAATATCAAGGTTATAAAGAAAAAATTCATCCGCTACTAAAGCTTGTGTCAATGAACATTTAATCGAGCACAGGTTCCAGCAGCCGATATTCAGGCCTTGTATTCTTGATAGGACGGTAGCTAGCATACTTTTTGACGAGAGCGTCATTGTCGTCACATCGCATAATACCGGGGATGCCGTAGCCAAACTTCATCATCATATTTGTCATCATCATTGAGCATTTCTTGGGGATAGGGTACACCACAAGGTCCCCAGTCTTGAGGTCACCCGAAGAGCGTTGGCCATCATCTTGCTCGGCGTGGAGCTCAGTGATGTTCACAAACTCTTCACCACTTTTAGTTGCGCTAGCGGATTTCCTATGCTGCCTAGGGACGGAGGGTCAAGTCTCATTGCCTGGATGCCCACCACCACCGCGGAAATTTCCTGGCTTAGCTAGCCCTTTGCTCCCACCTAAAATTAGCAATGGGCTTCAGAAGGGGAGTTGAATTGAGGTCTAAGAATGCACCGTCTACATTGTGGTGCATTTTGTCAAAACTTGGTTTCTGGGCAAGCTCAGATCTTAGGAATGCTATTTCAGAGAATATTTGCTTCACAAAACTGTCAACCCCGGCTATTAAGTCGTACAGTACTTGATTTTCTAGAGACAGAGTTGGGGCGGGAGTGTTTGGTAGTCTAGTTGGGTAGTCGGCAAGGTTTAGCACCTTGCCGAGATCCCCCACTGGATGGACTGTAGTAATTAAGCGGGTTTTTGTTCCTGGTTTGTCTGTCGTTCATGATTTGTTGTTTATCTGAGGGGGACTTAAGTTATACAAAAGTACAGTTACATACAATTGGTTAAAATATATACACAAAACCGGGTAATATATACAATTTTGTTACTTACAAATCTTCCTGGGAGTTCCCCAATATATACAATTAATGTCAAAGCTAATATGCCTTTATTTTTTTTAAATATGTTTTCTCGGCCAATATGTTTTCTATTATTGTCTTGAAAATTCTCAAGGTAGACAGATGTGAAAAGTGTAATACTCAAATCACCTATTCCCAGCAGTTTAAGGATTAAAATCCAGCTACGAACTCGGCCTCTTGTTTGTTTGATATATCTCCCTTCTGCACAAACTATCACAAAAAATCTGCAAAACGGATGAGCCAACGTAATCTGTTGCGTCGTTAATATTTAACACTTAGTAACTGCGCACTATTGATGGCTGCAAATTCGGAAGAAGAAGAAGGACATTGAATTTAGCCTGGCTTTGTTTACAGACAACAGCTGTGTTTTATTTGTTGGAATTATAATTTAAACTCAGCAAACCAAGGACAAGTCCCTTGGGAATAGGAAATAAGAATTCACCAGCTTCAAAATCCAAGTAAGTTCATTATCAGAAAAGGGTACAAAACTCAGATTTTCTGAAATTGGAGCATTTTCACCAGTCAATATCTCCGAAATCATATTATTGAGTTAGGACAAAAGTAAATACACCATTAGATGCCTTTTTTTATGCTGATTACGAATATAATAAGCATTTCTATTGGAAATGAGTTTCAGCCCCCCCCCCCTATATAGGCCAATTCAGGGTTAAGTTAGGTTTGGTATAGCCTATATAGGGGGGGGGGGGCTGAAATTCATTTCCGATAGAAATGCTTATTATATTCGTAATCAGCCTTAAAAAAGGCATTGAATGGTGTATTCACTTTATTCCTAACTCAATAGGGTAAGACACCCAGTAGTCGGCCACCTGCCTATTCTTGGACACAATCTTTTATACTATTTTAATAACTAATTTACAATGAGCTGTTTGTATGTCCGAGTTTAGGCAGAATTGTCACTTGTTAGTAAATTCAAAAATAGGAGGTGCTGTACAAGTGAAACTATTTGAATTAGTAACCTACTTGTTCAGAAATTCTTCAGAAATTTTTGATACAAAAATTAAGTTTCTAGGGGGTATAATACAGTAATTAGAGTAGTTTAAATGTCAAAAAGTTTTCAAAGTGATTAAAGTGTCCAACTAGCCTACTGGGTGTCTTACCCTAATATGATTTTGTAGATATTGACCTTTTCACCTACAAATTTGACAGAACAAAAAAGTTCCGGTTTTCAACATAAGTTAGAACCCAATTCAACACATGTTGAAATACTTGGGGAATACGTTTGGGTGGATCCTAGTGGATTTGACATGCCTATACTTTTTACTTTATTTCTTTGTTTCTCTTCAACTTTTTAAATGTGTAATTGTATAAAATACTATTCAGATAGTAGAAGGAAAATGATGAAAAAATTACCTTATGTATAGGGACAAAATTGGGTAAATATTTACCAAATCATATTATTGAGTTACAACTAAAGTGAATATACCACATTTTTCAAGACTAGAAGAACATTTGGTAAATTTTTACCAAATCATATTATTGAGTTAAGAATAAAGTGAATACACCATTTGATGCCTTTTTTATGCTGATTACGAATACAATAAGCATTTCTATCGGAAATGAATTTCAGCCCCCCCCCTATATAGGTTAAACCTAACCTAACCCTGAATTGGGCTATATAGGGGCGGGGGCTAAAACTCATTTCCAATAGAAATGATTATTATATTCGTAATCAGCATAAAAAAAGGCATCGAATGGTGTATTCACTTTTGTCCTAACTCAATAATATGATTTCATAGATATTGACCTGCCTTTTTTATGCTGATTACAAATACAACAGTCATTTCTATTGTAAATGAATTTTAGCCACCCCCCCTCCCCCTATAGGGGTAAGACACCCAGTAGTCGGACACTTTAAAAACTTTTTGACATTTAAACTACTCTAGTTACTGTATTATACCACCTAGAAACTTAATTTTTGTACCAATAAATTTCTTGAGAATTTCTTGACAAGTAGGTTACTAATTCAAATAGTTTTGCTTGTACAGCGCCTCCTATTTTTGAATATACTAACAAGTGACAATTCTGCTTAAAGTCGGACATACAAACAGCTCATTGTAAATAGTTATGACGCAATATTGCTTATTCCCATCCAGCAAACTTCCTATTTTCGGCCAGTAGCAATGAAACTGGTTTTCCCAGTTTTGTTTTCTATATGCTGTAATCTTGGCCAATGTAATTTCAAAATAGCTTGTAGCTATGTAGCTACTCAGCCAATGTAATTTCATTCAATGAGGGCAGGTGCGGATCAAGGATTTTTTTTTGGTGGGGGGGGGCAAAATAGGTTGATCAAATAAAAAAATTTAGGGGCGTAAAATAGGTTGATCTGATAAACTTGCATCAGGAGTAAGTTTAATTAATGCAAACTTAAACAGCATAAATCAGTTAGTGATTTGGTAAAATTTACAAAGATCACATCCCCCCCCCCCC
>JAQQPU010008545.1:0-35323 GCA_029168905.1 Artemia sp. Kazakhstan ARC1039 | reverse complement strand
TGGGTAGCCAAACCGCCCTGCGAGGAATCAGTACCATCTCGCAGTGCCTTCTCATTATCATTGAGTCCAAATTTCACCCTCGTCAGCGCAGAAAAAAAATTCATCGGAAAAAGAAGACGTGTCTCCTTTCCCCACTATCTGTTCTATCTGCTCATATTACTTTGCAACCTTGAACGCATTACCTAAACAAAAACAAAAAAAAAATTCTGCACTATTCTCTAACAAATACCGTTTGTAGGACGGTTTGATCCACTCCTTGAATAAATTTAGAGCAAATCTTCCAAGAACTACACCATCATCCCTGGCTTCTAAGGACACCCTAAATGACCTTCCTAATTTTTGCATCCTTCTATAGAATAGATATACCCTTTCATCCTTAAATTGAGCCACGCCTACAGACTCTGCAACCATTTTCCCTAGTATTTTGCCTGGGGTATTTACTACAAGTAATCCACCTTTTAAACTTGACAATTTTATAATCGTGGGATCCAGATTCCCAAAAAAGGAGCGAAACAAACCATGGGCCAAAAATGACGCAAAGCTTTTGAATCAGACCAATTTAACAACAACTGAAATTTTTGTAACTTTGCAACAAACTCAATTTTTGTAACTTTGTAACAAATTTTGTAACAAACTTAATTATTTTTCCACTTTCTGACTTTGTGAGTGGCGTTATTACTAAAAAAAGGGTCAATTAGCGATCCTATTACTTGGGACTGTTGAGGCTGTTCTATTGGAGGATTAATTGGGGTGGTGCTCAGGGGAGTTGGAGGGTTTGTTGGGACCCATGTCTTGATCTTTTGAAGGTAATCATAAAGTTCATCTTGATCGAAATCAGGATCATTTGAGTCAAATAAAAGAGGTGGAACTATGCCATTTATCCTTCACTGTCTTACAAAATCAAAAGCAACCTTTTTGTTATATCCAATTTCCACAAGATCAAGTATAGGAATAAAAACTGACATATTGAGATCAAAATTTGAAAAAGCAATTACTCTAAAAATTTAAATGTTGGTTTTAAACACAATTCTTTAATTACGGACGCTAGATTTTGGGCAATTAACTTCACTTCTAACAACAAGGGTCTAATAAAATTTACTGGGTTGGTTAACCGCGTTAAATCACTTACGAAAGGTCGTCTGTCTTACATCCAATTGCAGTTGGTCTCAATTAAATCACTAGCGTCAAATGGAGTCACAATTGAGAATTAATTTTCGATTATCGAATTCACAATGTTAAATTTTGTTTGGAAACTGTCAAATGTAGATCACACGTCGACTGTATAAAATCAGGTAAAAAAAACACCAAACGTAAAATGGCTCAGTGAAGGTAGAAATCAACCGGAGACTTTCAGTTGTAGAAATTTGAATTAGTATGTAGAAGCTATCGCGAGGAAATCCATATTAGGCATTGTGTAACAGCCTATTTTAAAATGTTCATTTAAAAGAAAGTGTTTCTCAAGAAGGCGGTTTGAATAGAAAAAAGTTCAATACCTCGTAACATTTCGATGTCTTTTTATCAGTCTTTTGTAGTATTTGCGGCTCAATATCACAAGCAATTTTGGTAGCGGGCGAAATAGCTCTTCAATATGTTGCCAGTATTTAGCGTAAGATGTCGTAAGTACTTATAACGGTCACTCAAATGTCACTAGGAGGTTTTCCCCTAGTGATATATGCTCCACTAGTCTTAACCGCTTGCCACCACTGTAAAGTTCTGCTGTCACCACTCTGTAAACCTCTTTTTAGTTCCTTCCATATACCCTTATTGTATTGGCAGATGTGATGGTTTACGTAAATTCCAAAGATAGACGATAAACGTTGGTACATGGTCTTTATTAAATAACGTGAGAATACACATAGAGAAAATAAGGTAGCACAAGAACAACTAGCTGCGACGAAGGCGAACGATGGATTGCCTTTAGAAAAAGCCAAGAATGTAACTTTCCTGGAACGGAAGTTCCAGCTATTGGTTGTTCAACCATGCCTGGGAACGGACCCTTTCCCACGACTAGCTTTAGTCCCAAAAGCCCCCCTGGACTGTTCTCGTTGACATAGACATGGCCAAATCTCTAAGAAACGAGACACCAGAAAAAGTCTTCTCGAATTTATGTTCCAAATACTTTACACTGGTGCACTATACGGACTTATGCTTGGGCGTATAATTTCGTTTTTTTCTAATTCATGGATTTTATTTTTTAACCACTCTTTGTGCTTATATGGCTCACGATATGGCTGTTTTGCTACGGGATTACCATTCGTTAAAACTGAAAGTTCATAAAATGGTATTAGCCCGATGTCATCTTCAGATTCAAAGAATACATCCTTAAAATTCCATAATAATTCGCATAATTTTTTCTTAAGTTCCAAGTCCGTAATATGATCCATATTCAATTTGCTTAAAAATTGCAATTTAGTTAAAGGATATTCGTTATTTGAAGTTTTGATACCGTTAACTAGGTTTTTTTTAGAATTTTCCCATCTATTTAAATCATTTTCCGTTAAAACCTAGATTTGAACTAAACACGTCCCCTTTTTAATTGTAATTGTATCATTTTCATGGTTATTGGTTACCCAAAAAAAACCTTCCCCTTTGTCACAAGATATAATCTGTTCCTCGCATAACAGATTTTCAGGTATTTCAGACGGTGTCGCAAACCATATTTCTGATTTGCTAATCACTGGTTCGATCATCTGTTATATTTGAATTTTTTGTATCGTTTTGGGAGGGACTTTTGTTTTCCTTATCACGAATCCGTCATATTTCTCTTTATTTTCGTTATTTATTAGATTCATACTGGCGCTATGCTGCGCCATTGCGGCATCTTGTGGCGTCACGTTGGGTTTTATTATGTTCTTCCATAATTCCGCTATTTTCTTAATTTCATTTGATCTGTACTGTCGCATATCTCCTATTTTTATTTTCGCAGATTCAATACTTTTATTATTTAAATTTACTTCATTTCTGCAATATCTCTCAGGGTAATTTAACAAATTTTCAATTATGCCATGTCTTTGCGAGACATGAGGTTCAAAATACTGCGAAATTATACCACTAGAAATTTTGTTTACTGTTATGTTGTCTTCGTAACCTCTGTTACGATTTCTTAAGGTAGAAATTTCTTCCCCTACCTTAGCTGGGTAGACCTAAGCCTCTCATTAGCCAGGTCTAATAGTATTTTACTAGACCTTAGAAAATTTGCGCCTATTATAGCCTCATATGGGAAATTCTCACTTATAATAAAATTTGTCATGAACGTTCTATTGTCTCTTTTTAAGTTTAGGCAAATTGACCCTTTTGCATTGAATTTATGACCTGTCACGCTCGTTAAATTGGGAGTATTAGGGTTCCTCTGTCGTTTAATGTGCGGAGGCAAGATATTAAATACGCCTGAGTTTATTATATTTACAGTAGCTCCGCTGTCCACTAAGGCCGTAAAGTAAACGTTTTCTACACAAAAATCCTTAAATATAGGTAACTTGTTAATAATATCACTACAAGAAGGCACTAATATTGTCTTGGACCTATTAAATATTTCTGGCACCCTCTGGGTCCAATTTATATTTCGGAGGGGCCTGACACGTTTCCCTGAGAATTTATTTCATGTGTCGGTGCCTGTAATAGATATTCGGATGTATTAGGTTCCGTAGGCATATTTAAATGATTTACGTCTGTCTGTCTTCTCCTTGTATTATTATGGTAACCTGGATGTCTCGTGTCAGTGCCGTTTGCTGGCGTTGGCTGCCAATGCCGTTGGCTTGCAAAATTTTCATTTCCCATCGGCAAATTTTCGTGATTTCTATATGGCATTCTTGCATTATATTGGCTTTGGCGGGTATTTGGGTTTTCAAATCGGTAATTAATTTGTCTGTTGGAGGTAGGGTTATACAAATTTGGTTGGTACGCATTATAAGGTACTGATTGGCGCAATCCCCCTTGGCTATAGCCTATTGCATGGCCGGTTCTAAAATTTGTTCTTCCGAACAAATGGTTGCCGTAATTTTGCGTGTTATCGACAGCAATTCTTGGTATGTGATTGGTGATATAATGGCACTCTCTGGCGATATGGCCAACACGATTACAATTATAGCACCTTATTATTGTAGGGTTATTTCCATAATTAGATTGTTTAATAGGCTGAAAGCGTACTGTTTTCTGCCTAGCGGGTTCTGGCGTTTTGTTTCTTTTTGGCACTGGGGAGTTATCCCTTGAAAAGAAATTGGGGGATGCCTGATCGCCCTTGAAAATTAGGTTCGCGTTTGAATCGCCTAGGCTATTTATTTTTGCTTTACTATGATTAACAACCACTGTATCAACTTCGATTAATCGCTCTACCTCCTGAACTGCAAGATCCAACGTCTGAATATTTTTGGATATTACTACTCTATATAGTTTTGGGGGTAGCCCTTGCAAAAAGGTATTTAGTATGAATTTTTCATACAGTTGCTCAGAACCACTTCTGTATTTTTCTTCTACAGAAATGTGTATGTTATCAAGATATTCCCTTATATTCTGTGAAAAATCAAAGCTTACTACTCCCTGTTTTAATTTATTTATAGAACTGGTTTCTATAAATCTCTCTTTGAATGCTTTTAACAAGTCATCAACCGTATTTATTGGCAAGTTGGCGTTATTGCCTATGGTATGTTCGACCTGTTTTAGAAAAGTTAAGGCCTGGCCTTTTAATCGTAGTAGGAGCATGTCTTTTAACGCTCCAACGTCTGTTTTTGTTAGTTGTACAAACTGGGTCAATTGGATATTAAATTCGTCAATATCCGATTGACCATTGTACTCTGGTATAGATTTTGCTATCTCTATATTTTTCGCGACAAACTTTTGCACTACTAATAACTCACTAAGTTCTTCCATTTTTTTTGCGTTTATATCAACTTGAAATAAATTTATTATTTCACTATAATTATTTCACTAACCTATTTTGGGGGAGGCTATTATCTCCTATGAGATATAAGGGGTTTCCTGTCGTAGCCTAGCGGTTATAGGCCTAGTCAATTTACTTATATGTCTGTATCTCTCTAATAATTAAATTTAAATTATAAAGTTTTGATAGCCTAATTAGTTCGCAGTTTTCCTCCAATTTCCGACTCGCGCCATTTGTAGCGATAGAAGTTCTTTTTAAAAAACCACGACCGCGAACTAATTAGCTATCCTTAGGCTAGGCTAAATACAGACATATAAAATGGAATAAACACAGATAAAAAGGCAATAGATTTATTGACTTACATATTTAGATGCACAGCAATAGGTCACTTCAAATGACAATAATGGTGACCGAGATGAAAGAGTTTAAGACTTCTATCTCAATGGACCTGCTTTAATTTTACGAATAATCTCTAAAAGCACTTCTGCCGCACTATCAAACGCAGTTTTTCAGTCCTGCGCCATGAGGACTGGCTCACCATTGGCCCAAGAGGACCAAGGATGTAAATCATTCGTCCAATGAATTCTTTTAAATATTTTTGATGATTCAAGTGTTCACACGGTTTTTTTGCCATTTAAACTTCCTTAGAAATATTGTGCATAGCATTTTTTTGCTACTAATTATCTTAGCGAAATTCAAACGACTAGCGTCGTTGTTTGACTGAAGCTAGAATGCAATTTCTCTTTTTGCTGATTAAGAATTTAGACTCTTGGAAGTGGTATTTGAACTCAATTAGGGGACGTTTAATTTCTGCCCGAATCATCTTTAGAAGGAAAGAATCTTGTATTTTAAATATATCGCATTTTACTCATGGTACAATAGTCTCAAATAATAGCATGCGTCTTTACCCTGTCTAGGTTTTCCTGAAAATTAATTAAAAAATATTTTTCCACAAAATAAGTTTTTCAGAATCTAATCTATCTTCTCTATCTATCTTTTTCGAAGCTTCTACGACAGCAAATGGCCATCTGATCACCAATTTCTGATTGCCAATCCAATGAGTCTTATTCGAAGTTTCTACGATCATCCTTTCTATATAAGCCGTATAGACCCCCAGGGTATAACTTACAACCCTTGCCTTAAAGGCTGTGGGATGGGGGGTGTCAACCTGAAAGACATAATTTCTGAACCCTTCAATTACGTTGAACAAAATAGCTATCTCAAAATTTTGACTGGAAGTGTTCGGGGAAATGGTGGGCGTGGGAGGGGGGATAGTTGCCCTCCAATCCCTGTCGACTATTAAATAGGGCACTAGCTGTTTCAATTTCCAATCAAATCTCCTATCCGATGCAGAGGGAGTATCCACCCTTTGATTAGTCTGAATCTTAAAAAGGGCACTAGAACTTCCGATTACCTACCCAATGAGCCTCCGCCTAAGTTTATACGATCACCCTTTCTATACATACCTTATATGCCTGCAGGGCAGAACTTACAATCCTTGCCCTGAGGGCTGTGGGGGGGGGTGGTCATCTTCAAAGACATAATTTCAGGACCTTTCAATTATTTTGAACAACATGGATATCTCAAAATTAAAATTTGATGTGCTTGGGGCATGGTGGACTCGGGGGGACGGGTTAGTTGCCCTTCAATCACTTTCAACCATTAAGAAGGGCACTGGCCCTTTGAATTTTCAATCGAGTGAGCTCTTTTCGAAGTTTCTACGACAACAAATGGCCATCTCAAAATTTCTTTTAGAAGCACTTCGGGAAAATCCGAGGTGTGGGGGGGGGGGAGGGGGTATTCAGTCTCCAATCACTCTGAATCTTGAAAAAGGCACTAGAACTTTTGATTACCAATCCAATGAGCCCCTTCCAAAGTTTATACGATAACCCTTTCTATATATACCTTACATGTCCCCAGGGAATAACCTACAACCCTTGCCCTGCGGGCTCTGAGGGGGGGGGGGGGTTGTCATTCTGAAACACATAATTTTCAGACCTTTCTTTTGAGTTGAACAAAATTGCAATCTCATAATTTTTATGGGACGTGTTTGCGAAAATGGTGGACGTGGGAGGGGTTTAGTTGCCCTCCGATCGATTTCAACTGTTAAAAAAGGTACTAGCCCTTTCAATTTCCAATCAAATGAGCTCTTTTCGATGTTTCTACGACAATAATTAGCCATCTCAAAATTTCTATTAGATGAATTTCGGGAAAATAAGAGGTGTATGGTGGGGATCCACCCTCCGATCACTCTGAATCTCAAAGAGGGCACCAATGAGCCAACGATTTTTGATTACCCATTGAATAAACCCCTTCCGAAGTTTATACAATCACCCTTTCTATATATACCTTATATGCCCCCAGGGCTTAACTTACAACCCTTGCCCTGAGGGCTCCTTGGAGGTCGTCATCCTCATTGACATGATTTCTAGACCTTTCATTTACGTTGAACAAAATGGCTATCTTAAAATTTTGATTGGATGTGTTTGGGAAAATGGTGGGTGTGGGAGGGGGGTTAGTTGCCCTCCAAACTAGCCCTTTCAATTTCCAATAGAATGAAAATTTTTCGAGGTTTCTACGACAACAAATGGCCATCTCAAAATTTCTATCACAAGCATTTTGGGAAAATACGAGGTGTGGGGGGGGGGGTCTTCACACACCCATTACTCTGAATCTAAAAAGGGCACTAAAACTTCTGATTAGCAATCCGATAAGCCCCCTCAGAAGTTTATATGATCACCCTTTCTATATAAACCCCCAGTTTTGCCCCCAGGGCATAACTTACAACCCTTACCCTGAGGGCATCCTCAAATAGGGGGTTGTCATCCTCAAATACATAGTTTCCGCACCTGTCAACTACGTTGAACAAAATGACTACCTCAAAATTTTGATTGGATGTGTTTGGGGAAATGATGGGCATGGGAGGCGGGTTTGTTACCCACTAATCACTTTCGAGTATTAAAACGGGTAATAGCTTTTTTGATTTCAGATCGAATGAACCCTTTTCGAAGTTTCTACGGCAACTCTTTCGATACGAACTGCCCTGTTCTAAAATCAAAAAAAAAAAAAACAGCAAAAAAATACATTGTGGCCACATCGCTCTTTACTTAGGCAGTATTATTGCGCTGCCTATAATATCCTATATGCCCCCAGCGCAAAACTTACAACCCATGCCCTGAGGGACCTGGGGGGTTGTCATCCTCAAAGACATAATTTCCAGACCTTTTATTTACGTTGAACAAAATGGCTATCTCAAAATTCTGAATGGGTATGTTTGGGGGAATGGTGTGGGTGGGAGGAGGTTAGTTGCTCTCCATTCACTTTCGACTATTAAAAAGGGCACTAGTCCTTTCAATTTCCAATCGAATGTTTACTTGTTATAACATCAACAAAAACGACCTTGTCTTAGCAAGGTCTACAAATAAGTTTGGCGTTAACCTGCTCCTTTTTGTCCGTCTCAAAACATTTAAACGGCTTGAAACGTCATTTGCATTTCATTGAAAACGACAAGTATGTTAAACATTATGACCTTTATTTGTCAAAATGTCAAAAACAACAACTGAAAAAATAAAAAGAACCACTATCACCATAGTAGTCAAGATTGCTGACAAGAACTAATGAAAGCAGACTGATTGATTAATATACGGCGATATTCATTCCTGGAAGTCTCGGCAATTTTGGATTTACTAACGTTGTAGAAAAAATGTTTGAAGTATAATTCAAACTGAACTTAGTTGAGTTTTTAGAGGTTATAATTGTGCAATAAAAGTTATGAAAAGTTTGTGGAAACGTACTGTATGTAAGGAGCAAATCAGCGCAATTGTAACCGAAACTCTAAAAAACGGAATTTTGATATAAATGCCTACGCCAAAAGAATTGACTTATTTTTCTAATTCCAAATATATGAGCTCCATTAAGTTTACTTTTATACATCAAAAGCTACGACCCTGAGAAAAATTTGCCTGATTTTTGAAAAAGGGGGGTAACACCCACAAGAAGTCAAGGAACCTTAATGAAAATCACACTATCAGATTCAGCATATTAGAGAACCGTATAGTAGAGGTTTTAAGCTCTCGTCTGCAAAAATGCGGAATTTTGTATATTTTTTTGCCAGAAGGATGATCGCGGATGCTCGGTTATTTGTTGCTGTTTTTTTATGGGTGATTATATCCAACCAATGGTCCCAGAATATCGGGAGAGGGCTCATTCAAATTAAAATTAAATATCTAGGTGTCCTTTTTAAGTAACCAAAATGTTGGAGGGCAACTAGTCCCCCTCTCGTGTCCTTTTTTCCTTTAAGCCGTCCGGTCAAAATGTTGAGAAAGCCATTTTTCTCAGCATAGTTTAAGGCTCTAATAACTATGCCTTGGGGTTAACATGACCTTCCCCCCACATGATCTGGGAAAAGGGCTTTAGTTATGAAATTTGCCCAATGTTTATCTATAGTATTTGTTTTTGGGAAGAATACAGACATTTTTTGGAGAAGGAGTGAATTTTCAGCTGGAGGAAGTGTCCACGGGGGGAAATTTTTCGTGAGTAGGAAACTTTCCGGAGAGTTAACTTTCCAGGGGAAATTTTAAACAGGGAGAATTTTCCATAATTCCTATACGGAATTCTTTTTATTTGTCTTACTTTATCTTTGCCGATTCAATTTCACATGTGGAGATGTTAAGGGGAATTGGCAGGGGGAAATTTTCATCCAGTTGGAATTCTCGAGAGGATCTTCCCATGGGGGGGGGGATTTCAGTGGGAGAACATTTCTGTGGGGGAATTTTCTGTGGGGGGAATTCTAAATGGGAAAATTTTCTGCGGGAGCAAATTTACACTGTGGGAGGTGGGAATTTCCGGAGAAAATTTTCTACAGACGGGAAGATTTCCAGCATGATTTGAAGAATTGCCAAAAATTAAAATCTTTTTCTTTTTGAAAGTGTGACTAATGAGGGTAATAAGATGAATTTTTAGGGAACGTTTAAGGGGGGGATTCAGTTAAAAGAAAGAACTATATGCGTGCTACTATAAGTTATACTATAAATATAAGTATAAGGTTTTCAAAAGGGCATATGAGCAATATCATAGGCAGCGCAGCGCTATCATAAGGACTTTTAAAGGAACTCATTCGATTGGAAATTAAAAGTTTTAGTGCCCTTTTAAGAGTCAACAGTGACTGGAGGAAAAACAGCCCCACATCCAAATCTATTAATTCTCGAAACACATCCAATCAATTGTTCGATAGGCCATTTTGTTCAGCATAGTTGAAAGGTCCAGTAACTATGTTTTCTAGGGATGTTGGGAATGTCAACCCCACACAGTTATACAACTTGGCCATTGTTTACATATAGTGTTTGTTATTGGGAAAGAAGGCATGTTTGACCTTGGGTATTAAAATGACCAAGTACATTCAAGGAAAGCTTTCAGGGAATGTTGAGGGGAGTGTGGAACTAAATTAAAACATCTTATGTGCTTACAGGCTGTCAAAAGGGGGAAACTCAGGAATGAATGATTGTATTAAATTGGAACTTTAACAGAATGATTAGGGGGATACTCAATTCACCGAGGGTATGTTGAGGGTGATGTTGAACTAACCGGAAGGCTCTATGTGCATGTTCTAAACCGAATACCTGGCTCAATGTTATTGCAGTGGACTTACATTTAATTTAATTAACTACAATACATTGGTAGAAAAACTATTCAATGACTTTCAAGTTGACCCCTAAGTAGTATCGGAGTAATAGATGCGAATTACACATGGAATTACACAAGCCTGAGGCATGAATATGCAGTACAGTTACACGTGGACATTGTAAAAAGCGACAAATCCTTTACCTACAAAGTGGCCAAGCATGTTTTGTAACTATAGTCAAGGTTATATAAGATAATCAGACTGGCTTTTTGTTATTGATATGAATTGCACAAGAATGTGCAGCATAGCTTCACATGGACATTTAAAAAAAAGCGACCTTTACCTATAAAGTGCCCAAGCATGTCTTGAGAGTATGATTGTTTGTTTTTTTTTTCTTTTTTTGGCAATTGACATTTTTCTGACAACAAGTACCATTCATTGCGATCGTAGCTCTATGGTGTGGATGACTTGAAAATAAAATGTTTAACGAGAAATGTCTGAAAAGGGCATGGATGCTACAATCAGAATTGTTTGATTGACATTTGCAAAAAGGGATAAGGGATTCGCGGATTGGAATCTATGAACGATATTAATTAATGTTTGAATAATAGGAGCGTGAATGATTCTAATTAGTGATTGGATCGTATGAAGGTAGAGAAAAAAAGGGGTAAGGAATTCGCAAATTGGACTATACAAACGATCTTATTTGAATAATAGGGAAAAAACAGAGCTAGATAGTATTTGCGAATTGGATTGAATGAAGGTGGAGAAAAAAAAGGATTAAACTAATTAGCAGTTAAGGTAACCCCGAAGGGCTTGTTAATTCATACCTTATTTATTATAAATTTGGAACAACATAAATCTATGAAAATGGTTAATGATGATAGAATGACATTGCGAGTTGACCTAGCTCTATCTCTCCGATGTGTTCTGTATAATACACAAGTGGTGTTTGAACAGTGTTGTCAGTTTAAAATAGAGTCTAACGTTATAGTATACTAAAAGTTAATACTAAGAGAGATGTAGATGGCAAGAAAAGAATTTTAATAATGAAATTCAGAACAAACCTTAGAAATCCTTGCAAATCAAGTAGTAAGGTGTATGTGAGTACGAACCATCAAGGATCGTAAGCACCATCGACCCTAACCAGCAGAGATATCAACCCCCCAAAGGTCCCTTATCCCCAAACTCGAAGGTGCCCTCTCCCCTCCAACTTTTTGCCCCTTCCCCTCCCCATTTTTTTTTAATTTTTTTTAACATGATATATTTTTTTTCAACTTTTTTTACATGTCTTCGAATGAGATGAAACAACTTAAATTCAGTAGTGTTTTGTCGTGGTTTACCTTGTCATAGTTACATTCTCTTGATTTTTCAAAGTTCATTTTGAATTTCTTTCATTGAAATGCAAGACTTGGATTATTTCAGTAATGTTTTGTCGTGGTTTACCTTGTCACAGTTACTTTCTCTTGATTTTTCAAAGTTCATTTTGGATTTCTTTCATTGAAATACAAGAGCTGGAATATTTCAGTAGTGTTTTGTTGTGCTTTACCTTGTCACAGTTACATTCTCTTGATTTTTCAAAGTTCATTTTGGATTTCTTTCCTTGAAATGCAAGAGTTGGAATATTTCAGTAGTGTTTTGTCGTGCTTTACCTTGTCACAGTTACATTCTCTTGATTTTTCATAGTTAATTTTGGATTTTTACATTCTCTTGATTTTACAAAGTTAATTTTGAATTTCTTTCATTGAAATGCAAGACTTGGATTATGTCAGTAATGTTTTGTCGTGGTTTACCTAGTGTCTGTCTTTCTCTGTTTATGTGCCTGATTCTATTTGTTTGCATGTCTGGGTCGGTGTTTGCAGGTCCAAGAATTTGTCTTTGTTGGTTTGAATGTCTAAAGTGTCTGTCTTTCTCCGTTTATGTGGCCGATTCTATTTGTTTACATGTCTGGGTGGGTGTTTGCAAGTCCAAGTATTTGTCTTTGTTGGTTTGAATGTTTAAAGTGTCTGTCTTTCTCTGTTTGTGTGTCTGATTATATTTGTTTGCATGTCTGGGTTGATGTTTGCAAGTCCAAGAATTTGTCTTTGTTGGTTTGAATGTCTAAAAGGTCTCTCTTTCTCTGTTTGTGTGTCTGATTCTATTTGAATGTATGTCTGGGTTGGTGTTTGCAAGTCCAAGTATTTGTCTTTGTTGGTTTAAATGTCTAAACTGTCTGTCTTTCTATGTTTGTGTGTCTGATTCTATTTGTTTGCATGTCTGGGTTGGTGTTTGCAAGTCCAAGAATTTGTCTTTGTTGGTTTGAATGTCTAAAGTGTCTGTCTTTCTTTGTTTGCATGTCTGATTCTATTTGTTTGCATGTTTAGGTTGGTGTTTGCAAGACCAAGAATTTGTCTTTGTTGGTTTGAATATCTAAAGTGTCTGTCTTTCTCTGTTCATGTGTCTGATTCTTTTTGTATGCATGTCTGGACTTGTGTTTGCATGTCCAAGTATTTGTCTTTGATGGTGTGAATGTCTAAAGTGTCTGTCTCTGTTTGTGCGTCTGATTCTATTTGTTTGCGTGTCTGGGTTGGTGTTTGTAAGTCCAAGAATTTTTCATTGTTGGTTTGAATGTTTAAAGTGTCTGTCTTTCTCTTTTTGTGTGTCTGATTCTATTTGTTTGCATGTCTGGGTTGGTGTTTGCAAGTCCAAGTATCTGTCTTTGTTGGTTTGAATGTCTAAAATATCTGTCTTTCTCTGTTTGTGTGTCTGATTCTATTTGTTTGCATGTCTGGGTTGGTGTTTGCAAGTCCAAGAATTTGTCTTTGTTGGTTTGAATGTCAAAAGTGTCTGTCTTTCTCCGTTTATGTGGCTGATTCTATTTGTTTACATGTCTGGGTTGGTGTTTGCAAGTCCTAGTATTTTTCTTTGTTGGTTTGAATGTTTAAAGTGTCTGTCTTTCTCTGTTTGAGTGTTTGATTCTATTTGTTTGCATGTCTGGGCTGATGTTTGCAAGCCCAAGAATTTGTCTTTGTTGGTTTGAATGTCTAAAGTGTCAGTCTTTTCTCTGTTTACATGTCTGATTCTTTTTGTTTGCATGTCTGGGTTGGTGTTTGCAATTCCAAGTACTTGTCTTTGTTGGTTTGAATGTCTAAAGTGTCTGTTTTTCTCTGTTTTTGTGTCTGATTCTATTTGTTTGCATGTCTGGGTTGGTGTTTGCAAGTCCGAGAATTTGTCTTTGTTGGTTTGAATGTCTAAAGTGTCTGTCTTTCTCTGTTTGTGTGGCTGATTCTACTTGTTTGCATGTCTGGGTTGGTGTTTGCAAGTCCAAGTATGTGTCTATGTTGGTTTGAATGTCTAAACTGTCTGTCTTTCTCTGTTTTTGTGTCTGATTCTATTTGTTTGCATGTCTGGGTTGATGTTTGCAAGTCCAAGAATTTGTCATTGCTGGTTTGAATCTCTAAAGTGTCTGTCTTTCTCTGTTTGTGTCTCTGATTCTATTTGATTGTATGTTTGGGTTGGTGTTTGCAAGTCCAAGAATTTGTCTTTCTTGGTTTGAATGTCTAATGTGTCTGTCTTTCTCTGTTTGTGTGGCTGATTCTATTGGTTTACGTGTCTTGGTCGGTGTTTGCAAGTCCAGGTATTTGTCTTTGTTGGTTTGAATGTCTATAGTGTCTGTCTTTCTCTGTTTACATGTCTGATTCTATTTGTTTGCATGTCTGGGTTGGTGTTTGCAAGTCCAAGTATTTGTCTTTGTTGGTTTGAATGTCTAAAGTGTCTGTCTTTCTCTGTTTGTGTGCCTGATTCTACTTGTTGGCATGTCTGGGTTGATGTTTGCAAGTCCAAGAATTTGTCTTTGTTGGTTTGAATGTCTAAAGTGTCTGTCTTTCTCTGTTTACATGTCTGATTGAATTTGTTTGCATGTCTGGGTTGGTGTTTGCAAGTCCAAGTATTTGTCTTTGTTAGTTTGAATGTCTAAATTGTCTGTCTTTCTCTGTTTATGTGCCTGATTCTATTTGTTTGCATGTCTGGGTTGGTTTTGCAAGTCCAAGAACTTGTCTTTGTTGGTTTGAATGTTTAAAGTGTCTGTCTTTCTATGTTTGTGTGTCTGGTTCTATTTGTATGCATGTCTGGGTTGGTGTTAGCATGTCCAAGTATTGTCTTTGTTTGCAATACCAACCTTTTTTTCAAGTAACTGTATTCACGTTAGGTTCATTTAGGTTCACTTAGCGTGGCGCGCCACGCTAAGTGAACCTAAATGATTCTAACGTGTGCCCAAGTATTAGTCTTTGTTTGTAATACCAACCTTTTTTTTCAAGTAACTATATTCAAGTTAGGTTCATTTAGGTTCACTTAGCGTGGCGCGCCATTGAATTGTTGGACAGAATAGAGGCAGTCCAAAAAAGGTGCCTAATAATTATCTTCAATGAGGGTAAAGTGCCTTATATTTCCCTACTTCGGAGAGCCAATCTGGTCTTCCTTAAGGAAAGGAAAGCAAATATATCCTTCTTTTTCGCTAAGAATGCTCATCATAACCCTCGGACAACTACCTTTTTCCCTAGTAAATATTAACCCCTTCGACCCGGCCTCCCGCGTTCTGCTTCAACAACAATTTCCCTTCTTGCCCCAATAAAAGTTTCCACAGAAAGATATAAGAAAAATTTCCTCCCTTACATAGCTGACATATTCAATCAGTGAATCTCCTCACCCCCCCCTTACTTCCTTTTTACCTTATAATTTTAATATTCATTTTGCAAATTTCGAGCTTTCTATTTTTTGATCGCATAACTAAATTGCTCTTTTTCTAATTGTTTTATTTCCTTTTTAATTTTAACAACTTTTCATCGTTTTGACATTTTGCTGATTTGGCATTGACCTTTTAATTTTAGGAGTTTTAATTGTTTTTGAAGTTTTTACGTATTTGACATTGACCATTTTATGATTTTTGTTGTTTGTTTGTTTTGGTTCTTTTATGTTCATTGACGCTAAGGTGCGAATTCGGCTCATTTGGGCTTGTGATAGCCGTTTATCAGTAATATATCTTATCTTATGCTATATTACCACTATTGCTATTATTACGACTGTAATGACTACTACCTCTACTGAGGTTAAGGGTATTAAGGTGAAACTTTCATGGAGCGTTTGGGATGGGGGTTGAAGTAAATCAAAAAACTATGTGTGCATTCTGGTTGCCAAAAGGATATATGAACAATTTCTCAGGAATAGCTTTGAGTATTAAGTTGAAACTGTCACGCTGCGTACCCAAAAGGGCCCATAAGGATACTTCTACTACCACTGTGTAATAATTACTACGACTACTACTGAGGCTAATGGTAAAAGTTGAAACTTTTAGGGAATGTTTAGGTGGATGTAGAAGTAAATGAAAATACTCTGCACAAGCAAGTTTTCGAAAGGGCGTATTAGCAGTATCCCATGAGTGCTCTAGGGTATTAAGTTGAAACCTTCAGGACATGCCAAGGGGGTTGGGGGTGAACTAGGCAAAAAGAGGATACTAGTACAACTACTAACACTAATACTATTAGTTCTACTTGCTATTACAACTACTACTACAGCTACTGTTACTACTGCTACTATGACGACTACTACTAACACTACTGAGGCCAAGGGTATTACAGTGAAACTGTGAGGGAATATTGAAGATGATATTGAATTAAATTGAAACACGCTGTGTGGAGGCAGGTCATAAAAGTCAAATCTCAGGAGCAGAATTTAGAATTTAGTGCATGTTGAGGGGGATGGTGAGCCAACCAAACATGTATACTACTCAAGGCTAAGAGTGTTAAAGGGATATTTTAAGGAAATGCTATGGTGTGTTAAATTAATTGAAACACGCTGCACGTATGCAGGCTGTCAAATGGCCGTAGCAGCGGTATATAAAGAACGGCTTAAAGAATTAGGTCCACACTTTCAAAGCAAGCTTAGGGGTTTGTTGAGCTAATAAATATGTACTATTTACATATTACTAAGGCTAATGGTATTAATGTGGAACCTTCAGGAACTCTTGAGGGGATGCTGGGCTAAATCAAAACGCACTATATGCATGCAGGTTATCAAAAGGGCGTATCAGAAATATCTGAGATACAACTTAAAGTATTAAGTTGAAACCATCAGAGTATGAGGAGGGGATGTTGTTTTAGATAAAAATGAACAATGCGAAAACCATTACTGCCTACAACTAACACTACTACTAATAATGTTAATACCAGTACTAATCCTATCGCTCCTACTTTTACATTTGCTAGGGTTTGAAGGGCATACCCTAGAATAGATGTAAAACAGAAAATTTTAAGGAAAGTTTATGCTGCATTAAAACTAAATCAAAAGGTTGTGTTTACTGATTGCCAATAAGATGTCTCATCAATAATCAAGAACGACTGAGGGCATATGGTTCAACCTTAAGGACTACACCTATTACTACTCCTGCCCTTACAATTGGACTAAATGAAAAGAGTTTAAGTGCATCCAGGTTGTCAAAAAAGCATAGATAAAATGTTTTGGGAATGGGTATTAGGTTCTATTTTTCAGGGGAACTTGAGGAGGTATAAAACTAAATTAAACATTATTATTTGTGTCCCTTTTTTCAAAATAGCGTATTTTATTAAAAATCGTTAAAAGCTTTTCACCAACATATAAATGTTAAGCCAAACTATGGATTCTCATAGAAAATCAAATAAAAAAAACTAGTTTTTTTACTGAAAGTAAGGAGTGACATTAAAACTTAAAACGAACAGAAATTATTCCGTATATGAAAGGGGTTGTCCCCTCCTCAACACCTCGCTCTTTACACTAAAGTATTTTATTGTTCCAAAAAATAGAGTTGTGAAAAAGAGTTAAACTTTTTTCAAAGAAAAAAAAGAGTCAAACAAAGAGTCAAAGAGTCAAAAGAGTCAGAAAGAGTAAAAAAAAACTTTTTTCCACAAAGTAAGTTTTTCAAAGAAATGTAAATAGCTGCATTAAACCAAAAATGAGCAGAAACAAATTCACATAATTTTCATAGCTTAAAACTACCAAAGGAGCTAAAAAGTCAAACACAAAACGAGCAAGAGTAGGGATTTGCACTTTGCGGCACTTTTCTACACTTTTCAATTTGCGACAAACAAAGGATAACTCGAAGTTTTGTGGTGCATTTGAAAAAGTTTTTGCTGTTAAATATGTTTTGCTGTTTACCAGTAAATTTTTGTGTTGAATAATGCTTCACCATAATGTATATTTCATAAAGCTCATGCGTATTTAGTATGCGTACTGAATGAGATGCTGTTCCTGCTTATAGAAAAATCTGGTTGACAATAAAGGTCTTGCATCCGCACAGAAATTAGCACAAAAATTAAGCAAGAAAAAAAAGATGTTCCCAGAAGACTTCCAAATCTCAAATTCGACCTGTTCCGGCCCCAAAATAAAAGTAATTAGAGACAACGCTAGAAGTAGTATGTTACCTTATATTTCTATGGCATTATGTTCCTTCCTTTGCTATTCTATGGCATTATGTTCCTTGGTACTTTTCCAGAGCATGGTCTTATGGATTTGCTTGGTTTATGTTCCTTGCTGTGCTATTTACTGACCGCTTTACACCTTTTCAAAGAGAGTGAGTGGCCCCTCTTACCTATGTTCTATTTCTACGAGACCTATACACAAGAGAATAAGTTAAGAGAATAAGTCAAATTCTCTTTTCAAAGAGAATAAGTAGCTTTTCATGAGAAAGATGGAGTTCAAGGATGATTTACTCCTCTCTCTCTCTCTCTATCCCACTCAATTTGTTGTTGGTAGCTCAGTTTCATTTTGGCGGTGAGAGTGTCCACACATAAAAAAATATACCTTACATGTCCACTATGCATGTACACACTGGGCAGCTGGTCATCATTTGAGAATTGTACAATGATTGATGAGTATGATGAAAAGTACAGATTATGCAACCCGTGTAAATTGCATAGAGGATATACTGTACAAATTAAAGGTTGTAATTCCTGTCTTGAAGGGGCATGTGACTCTCATCCTAGAGGGCACCTATGCTCGAATTGCCACTATGATAAATTTAATTAGTGGGAGAATACATATCCTGGTATGATTGGGAAGAATCCTAAGCGTGATTTTAGTTTATTGGTAAGAGATTGGTATCGTCGTGGTTTTAGATTGTTTTGGGAGGAGGAGCCGGGTCAGCGATTCAACTGTTGGAACAACAAAAGAATTTGGTTTGTACGTCATCGTTGTGAAGACAATGGCTACTATGATTATAAACCCACTGATTTTTATTTGGCTGTGACGCAATGTGATTCGCCACTTGAGGACACTGTTCTTGAAATTGCTTCAAATAAGCAAATTGAAACATGTGAATTCTATAAAATGAATGAGAATAGTATCATTGACTATACAAAGAGGTATGACAAGAGTGAAGTTACACTCTACTGTAGAAAATGTGACCCTGACATTGCAGCACATCAGGATCAGTATATTGTGAATTCAGATAATCTACCTGCATTAGTTGTTCTCGACAAATACCTATTCCTAGTAGAAGATGAAATCTAAAGAGTAGAAAAGTTTTTTTATCATGTACATACATTATTTTTATTAATGAACAATTTCACATACATTTTTAGAACATTTTTTTCGTAGGGCACTAAAATCAATCTTAAACACACTTGTAAGTATATTTTCCACTAGAAAGTCGTTCAATCGAGGAAAGTCAACATAGATGTTGAGAAGCTGCTTGTAGGGATAGCCACGACATCTGAACATGTAAAAGAATAGTGCATGAAAGCCGCATCTCTTAGTCGTTAAATGCTGTACTCTCCTTTGATTTTGAATAACAGTTTTCCCACTGCTCTCAATAAAGTTGCTGATGTGTGGAGAGTAGAATTTATATGATAGGCCAAGACGAACAAAAAATTCAATATTCTTCGCTGTTTGAAAGATGCATAGCCAATGGCCTGTCTTTAAAGCCGATGAACTGCTATTAACAATGATTAGGGTATTGTTAACACCTGGAATTTTTTCAATTAAGTCCGATGGTATGCAATAGGACTTGTACTGGGACATGTATGGATCCATATTAAATACGCTGATTATTTGGTTTGTGTTCATGGTGCTAGGTTTAGTAGAAGACTACCGTCGGGTGTGATTTCCCAATAGGTTTCAAATTGACTCAATTATTTTAGCGTGATACTCTCAGTCAAAGCATCGGCGAATGTACACTCTAAACGTACACTGCCTGTTCGTACTATGCTCATATCCTGGCTCCCCGACAGGTCCAAAACAATTACGCCATAATTTTTTGAAAACATTGAATCGGTTATTCAATTTTCAAATAGTTGGGAGTCGTGATCTAGGGATTGCATGGTCAACTCATACAGAGCTCTATAGGATTTTCTGTCAGATGATAGAGTGCACAGTGGAATACCATTCACTTTACACACAAGGCTAGATAGACCAAAAAAATTAAAATCATGGGGGGATTCAGTCAAGGATCCAACGGCACTCCCACTCTTCACAAAGCCCAAAGCGAGTCTTGATGGGATTTCTCCGTTGATAAATGATGAATCGGTTGGCTACGAGACCCGGTGGCAATGTGACGTGGATTGGTGATGGTATGGGGGACGGAAAGTTTAGTATTGTTGCTATTGGCTCTTAGCTTTTCCACTGCCAATGCAACAGAGCTCATAACCTGTTGTTTTCGAACATGAAGAATTGCCGATGTGATAATGACATTTGAATCGGGTGTTGCGGGAAGTGTTTTTCTCAAAATGAAATTCGACAGGGCTAGTTGCAACTTTATGTCAATCTTGACATTGGGGGGTAACCATTGGGATATACTGAATATCTCATAATTTAATTTTTCAACTAAATGATACTCCTGGGTCACTGCAGTAGTCAACTCACCGTCAGTATCAACACCTGATCGATATTCATAGATCAATGGCTGTCCTCTCAACTCCTTTTATGCCTTTGGTGTCATCATCATAAATTGTATGTAGCTTGCATAGTTGGATAAATTATTGCTAGTGCTCACCAATGTTCCATTAATAAATACATTAATTTGTTTGAGCAGGTTGTGTAGAATACAGTTTTCGTAGGAGAGACCATCGGCAGCAGTCGGAGTTGTATTATCTGACTTTTTCTTCACCGTAAAATTTAAGTCAATAAATGTTGATGACGAATCAATGAAATAGTCTTCATTTGAAAGTATTTGAAAGTGTATATTTTCCGAGAGGGGTTGCTGGGGATGAAATTTTTCATAGTAGTCATACTTGACACTGACATCAACATTTTCAGCATTGAATAGATTCAATGAGGAACTGATTGATGGATGTGATTCCTTGTGGGGGAGATAAGTCATCTTAAGAGAATAAATCCTTCTTTGATCTAACAATCTTTTCCTTTTTCCTCTTATTGGTATTCGTCGTTTTATTCCTCAAAGTCCTTGTTGATTTCTTTCGCTTCCCGGCTGGGTAGAGACTGATGAGTGAATGACGCGCATGCATCCTTTTCAATCCCTTCCAATTTTGCTGAGATTTTAATTGCTCACCAACGGCTCTTGCTGAAGATCTAATATTTTCCTTAATACTCTCGTTGAAATTCTTACCCGACCCCCGGTCCTGTAGTGCTGAGGCAGCAAAATTTGATGCAGCAGGTACAAGATATTTTCTGATTAGGGGTAGTGCAGAACGAAATAACCTAGAAAACCAGCTACCAAGACCATAGCCAGACATTGTAGTACGCCCCTTATAGTAGTCCAATCTATGACCTATTTGACGTAGACTCAGAGCACCAACATAGCAATTGATATCAGGACAGACAAATAGAATTCTTCTATTGTTCATTTTAGATGGTGTCGCCGACAATGGGTCGAAAAAGACATGTAATCACTGCTAAGCCTTTTGTTATTACTAGAGGATCACCCAATTCACGTCTTAGTGTTAACTAACAGAGTTCCAAATACGAAGTGTTTACAGGAACATACTGAAGATGCTTTATATTATAGTGATGAACAAGTTCATGAGTTGTTTTTTTTTCAAGAACACGTAGCAGGGGGAAATTTGAATTACCAACTCTCGATGTTTCCACAAAGGATGCATAATAAAATATGCAAGAGTCCCAGGTGAAACCAGGTGCATAATCAACAAAAATAACTTGATCCATCCCGTTAACAGTGCCAGCCTTTTTCCCATTAATCATATTTTGTTCAAAACCAAGAACATCTCTCAGATTATCATTGAAATGAATTATTTCAGTATCAACAGGTGAGGTAATGTAAGTCCTATCGTGTTTCATTGAATAATTAAAATGGAATGTACCATTCCTACGATATGAGATTTTTCTATTGATTGTACGACACAAATCTGTCATACTATTATATTCAATATATTTCAATTTGACATGTGGATATTCACTAGAATTCACAGTTTTTCCCATTAATCATATTCTGTTTAAAACCAAGAACATCTCTCAGATTATCATTGAGATGAATTATTTCAGTGTCAACAGGTGAGGTAATCTAAATCCTATCGTGTTGCATTGAATAATTAAAATGGAATGTACCATTCCTACGATTTGAGATTTTTCTATCGATTGTATGACACAAATCTGTCATACTATCATATTCAATATATTTCAATTTGACATGTGGATATTCACTAGATTTAAGTGCTTCAACCCATTCATACTCGACAAAGAGTGACCAATCGAATGGTATAACTTTTATATCATGCACATGATCCTTTCTCAGGATGTAATAGGTATTTTTGAGAATACAGTCGACAAGAGCAACTTCATACGCACCGTCAAATTTGATGGCGGAGGAGAGTTTAGTCCAAAAATCACTTCTTTTATTCAAGTCATTGTAGAGAGGATCGGAAACGTTGGACATAAATTTTACTTACAAATCATTGGGCATTGTCAATATCTTCAACAACGATCCAAGAATCAAAATCAGAGTTGTATCCTAGCCACCAAACAAGTAACATTTTCTTACCCCTGTGAGTACGAGTATTTAATATCTTTTCAATTTGATAGATTTCACTATTATTTTTAACTTTTTGTAGTTAGTCATAAGAACCACCGAGAATCTCTTCATCTTTGGTATCGCGCAAACGATAAGTTATGGGTTTCGTGTCTAGGATTTTTGCCACTTTAAAAAGTTCTGTGGACCACAAGTAATTACCCTTTTCAAAAACATTACTTTTTCTGTTAATTCGAACAGTATCACCAACATTAAATTTTTTCTTGACAATCGTTTCATTGGAATATTGTTTAAGAAAAGTATCAATTGTATCATGATCAGAATGATGAACTTCCGTTGGAGTTGAGTTGGACAATGATCGATGAGGTCGCTGATTATAAATCAACATGATTTTATCTCAATCATGAATAAAAGCAGATGTATTTTTCAATGTACAATATCTTGAAATTAAAAGTCGAATAGTTCTTATCAATCGTTCGGCCAATGCAGCCTTTATAGGACTATGACCATGATAGAGCAATGTATTATATTTCGCTATTACTTTTGCAAAATGGGAATTAACAAATTCAATAACCCGATCCGTTTGAATTTTTTTATACGAATCCTGTTCGAGAATATTTTGTATAGCCTGAGCAACTTCAACACCTCTCTTTGACCGCAATGGAATGGCATATGCATAGCGACTAAAAACACTGATTGCAAGTAGAATGTACTTGTACGGTGTATTGTGACGTCTTTGAATCTCGTTGCAATGGAATGGCATATGCATAGCGACTAAAAACACTGATTGCAAGTAGAATGTACTTGTACGGTGTATTGTGACGTCTTTCAATCTCATCAAGAGTTAAGAGATCTGCTTGCATTATATGCAATGAGAAAAAGGCTTTAGCCTTTCGATAATGATTAGCACAAAGCCTATGATTTTAATGCAGAGTGTAACATAATTTATTTTGTAGATAGTCTTGTACACTTTTAGTGTGAACAACAGTGACTTTGAAAAGAGTGGTGGGGGAACTTAAACTTCCCACTTTACCAATATTTTTATAAACACGTTTCCGAACTTCAACCATTTTGAACGTAAACACGGAGTGTAACGTCCGCTACCCTTTTGTATACTAGTGGTTGGTGGTGGTGGTGGCGACTTTGACTTGATACGTCTTCACTTTTGTCTAGCTATCAGTGGTGTGCTCCTCCTCCTCATTGTAAAATCAGTCTTTCCACTAGGTGTGCTAGTATTTTCCAAGATTGATTTAAAATTTTCTTCTTCTTCTTCAAGTTCATATTTTAATGGTGTTGATGATGGTGCATGTTCATTTAATTTTTTTAGAATTTGCTTATTGCTAATAAGGCTTGTGGAGAAGTTTAATGTATTTAGAAAGTTGTATAGATGAGTGTTAAATGATAATATTCCTGTACGATTTGTAACAATATCATAAATAAAATCAAGTAGATTATAGTTCTTGCCCTGAATTATAATCCCCATCCCATTGCTATCAACTTGAATATGATCTTGACCACTTTCCATGAGATATGTTATGAGTCGTTTACTTTGTTCACGATATGAGTAGGGCATTAGATTTCCAATGCTTCACACAATTGAATCCAAATCCTCCTTCTTTAATTGTGTTCCAGCAGCACCAGTAGCGATAGCAGAAGAATCTTGAGAAGATGGTTCTTTTTTGTGATCAATACCACTGGCCTTCGCACGATAGGGCTTATGTTTGTCCACTTGGCAAAGTGCATCTTGAAGTAAAAACAGTTTTTTATCATCCTCAATATTCTCGTTGTCAATGAATTTACTGAGATTATCCTCAAAGTGTTCCACGGATGAGAGAGTGAGTTCTATTGGTGTCAATTTATAGGGTTTAGCCATCTAGAGAAAACTGTTTACAAGTCCTGCAATAATTGGCAGTAAAAATGTTAAAAAGCTACCGCCCGCTTGAAGAAGACCTTTCCTTTTAAAATTCTTTCCTTTCTTTTTACAGGCCAATGCACGTAAAATGGAACGATGCTGCTTTGCCTGTTGCTTAACTACTTCTGGCAGTTGAACATTGTCCACGGTTAAATTTAAACAAAGTTCAGATATTAGATTAATGAAATCATTGTCAATACCATGTTTGGATATGGCTTTCCTAAGTGGGGGTTTTGAAGTGCTTAGAACAGAAAATAAATTTCTATTTTCGTGTAGTTTCTTCAATATCATGATGGCAACTAATAGGCCTTTTTACTGTTCACGGGGAGATATACTGTAATTTCATTTTCAAAAATATCTATGACTACACGCAAATCCTCGGGTGTATTTTGATTCAGATCCAATAGGATATAGCCGTAGGGTTTATTAGTTGCCTGATTGTATTCTGAGAGCAGAAATTTAGGTACCCAGGGGTATATTTGCTTATTGATAGTTATTAACGAGCTAGAATCACGAACAATTCTGTATATGATATAGTAGGTGCAGTTCAATGCAAGTGTTTGCATAAATTTGCTCTGATGAAAGAGATTGTGGAGAACTAGAGTAATGGAAATCTTTTCATGATGAGAGCGAATGGTGAACAGTTGTAGCATTTTCTGGGACCATTGTTCAATAGATTCAGCTAAATTGTCAATAATCAGCCAAGAGTTTGGTTCAATAATATTGAAAACATCAAGTCCCTGTATGAATTGTATCTGCACCAACCCCGATATGCCAATTGCTTTTATTTTATCGTATGACTCCTGCCAAATACTGTAACAATAGTAGATTTTTTTCGGCTTTTCACAAACATTTTATCGCAATTTTTAATTATTTTAGTTAAGAGTCTCGTTTTGCCTGACATTGATGACCCGCACAGAAACAATCTGAATGGTGTTTTAAATTGATACATGTTCTCTTCAAGAGTTCACCTACAACTAACTGTAGACTATAGTTATCTAATGACTAAATAATTTCCCTATTAGTACTACTGGTCCGTTCAAGAATAATGAGAACAAAATCAATAAAGAATCATATTTCTTATTAACATAAAAAACAGCACTTTACAAATAATACATTAATGAAAAAAAACACATTAGACAAGAAAAATACACTTAAGATTTTTTTAATTTATTTATTTATAGGAAAAAACATAAACATTTATTTTAAAAATGCACTAGAGAAAAAAAAAACTTTAATAAACATACTTTATTTATTTCTAAAAAAATACAACATTTAATGGAAAATACACTTAGAATAATATCAGTTTTTTTACACCATTTTTAATTTGAATGCAACAACATGTATATTTACAAAAGTACAAAAAAATCTGCTCTAAGTAAAAAAACAATATCGTTGGTGGCGCCCCCCCCCCTGAAGGCCGCAGCCCCCCCCCCGGGCCCGAGGCCCCCCCCCCCCGGGCCGTGAGGCTCCCCCAATGTTTTGGGAAAATTTGTTTTATTGAACTTTACTCAAACCGAGACTTTCCCTATGACTAACACATTTGGCTCGGTCAGAAGTTAAATAGTGCCCCAGGGGAAGGGTAGTTACACCTTCTTGACCAACATAGACCTTGTCGGTAATAGTATTCATGGCAATTTTTTCTATATTTACAGTGAAGTTCCTGTAGTAGCAGCAAAAGTTGGCTGGTTGCCCTCCTATTATTTTTAAATTTAAAAAGTGTACTATCGATATTCAATGAAACCCACCTCAATAGATTCTATGACAACTCCTTCCATGCTATGTGACCTGGGAGAAAGGACAAAACAATACACAATGAACACTTATCAATGGCAGTTTGCATAACTTACGAACCATGCCAAATAAGCAAGATTCGTAAGTTATGCGAGGTAATATCATCCCCACACATACACACATAGTTGATGAAACTTTCAAACATCTCTAGTTTCTTCGTAAATCTTTCCCCGACATAGGATATCAATTTTGCCTGTATGAACGGCCTATATTTATTTCCATATCATTATTTCTTTTGTTTGGTCGGGGCGCAGTAATTTTTTCAATATACATATCAAACGAATTGTCTTTTAACGCTGATTTTGAATATGTTTAATTTGTTTTATTTAACTTCATACTTAAAAAGCTACGAGAAAATTAAGAATTATTGAAGTAGAAATTCTGACGTCACTGTATGTTTTTTTTTCCCGTAATACGTGTCTATCTGGCTCCGGAGACAAAATTACTAAAGAACTAATTGGAATATACAGGGGGGTTATTAACTTCACTCTATTTGATTTTTTTAGTAAGGAAATATATATTCTGAAGAAAACAGACGAAACGCATATTGAACCTCTAGGTGAAACCATAGTAAAAACTTTGTATGACTCAAAATGGACCAATGAATATTCTACTGATTACGAACTATGAAAAGACAATAGTTACACTATTATGAGATAACATGATGAATTATTTTATGGAACAGATTCAAAATGTCCAAAGTTTTTCAACGATATTGATAATGTATTATATTGTATGTAACATATTTTTATGTAATACTCTACATCTGGTTATTGCAATAAACATATTATATGCATTATTTTCTTATGTTGCCATTACTTTAGGATACGTTAGCAAGTCGAACGTTTAAAATTTTTGACTAAAATCAACTGAGAGAATTGATAAATTCGGAATGTTTTAGATAAATTTCAAATGTTTTATATTCTGACAGAGTACCAAAAAAATTAATAAAAATTTACTTTAGCTTAGAACAAATTCAACTACTTGGCAAATTCCAAGACTTTTAATTGACTACTGAGTATCAAAAATTAATAAGAAAAGTGCTTTTGCATAGAACAAATTCAGCTAATTGGTAAATTTCAAGTCTTTTAAGTGGTGAATGAGTGTAAAAAATTAATAAAAAAATACTTTTGCATAGAACAAAGTCATCTACTTGGTAAATTCCAAGTCTTTGAACTGATGAATGAGCATAAAAAATCAATAAGAAAACCCTTTTGTATAGAACAAACTCAACTACTTGGTAAATTCCACGTCTTTTAATTGATGACTGAGTATCAAAAACTAATAAAAAATACTTTTGCATAGAAGAAATTCAGCTACTTGGTAAATTCCAAGTCTTTTAATTGGTGTCTGAGCATCAAAAATTAATAAAAAAGTACTTTTGCATTGAACAAACCCGCCCAGACACAAAGACACAGAGAGTGAGAGCGACAAAAACAAATACAAACGCATAGATTCAGATAACAAACAGACAAAGACAAACACTGGGGACAAGCAAACATCTGCCCAGACACACAGAGAGCGAGAGAGGCAGAAACACATACAAACACACACATTCAAAATATACAAACAGACAGAGACAGACACTGGGACATGCAAACACCCGCCCAGACACACCGGCACAGAGAGTGAGAGAGACAAAAACACTTACAAAACACAGATTCAGACAGTCTCTCTCACTATCTGTGTGTTTGTGTCTTGGCGGATGTTTGTTTGTCTCAGTGTCTGTTTTTGTCTATTTGTATGTCTGAATCTGTGTGTTTGTATGCGTTTTCGTCTCGTTCACTGTCTTTGCCTGTATGTATGGGCGGGTGTTTGCCTGTCATAGTGTCTGTCTTTGTCTGTTTGTATGTCTGAATCTATTTATTTGTATGTATTTTAGTCTCTCTCTCACTTTCTTTGCCTGTGTGTCTGGGCAGGTGTTTGCTTGTCCCAATGTCTGTCTTTGTCTTTTTCTATGTCTGAATTTATGTGTTTGTATACCTTTTTGTTTTTCCTACTCTCTGTGTCTGTGTTTTTTGGATGGGTTTTTTCTTGTCCCAGTTTCTGTCTTTGTCTGTTTAAATATCTGAAGCTCTGTGTTTGTATATGTTTTTGTGTCTCTCACTTTATGTGCCTACATGTCTGGGCATGATGTTTCCTTGTCCCATTGTCTGTCTTTGTCTGTTTGTATGTCTGAATCTGTGTGTTTTTATGTGTTTTGTCCCTCTCGCTCTCTGTGCGTGTGTGGCTGGGCGGGTATTTACTTGTCCCCGGTGTGTGTCTGTGTCTGTTTGTATACCTGAATCTATGTGTTTGTATCTGTTTTTGTCTCTCTCACTCTCTAAGCCAGTGGGTCTGGGCAGGATATTTCCTTGTCCCAGAGTCTGTCTTTGTCTGTTTGCATATCTGAATCTGTGTGTTTGTCTGTGTTTTGTCTCTCTCACTCTCTGTGCCTGTGTGTCTGGGCGGGTGTTTGCTTGTCCTAGTGTCTGTCTTGTTGGTTTTTATATCTGGATCTATGTGTTTATATGTGTTTTATCTCTCTGAATCTGTGCCTATGTGTCTGGGTGGGTTTTATTTTGTCCCAGTGTATGTCTTTGTGTGTTTGTGTGTGTTTATATATCTCTCGCTTTCTGTGTGTCTGGGCAGGTGTTTGCTTGTCCCCAGTGCTTGTCTTTGTCTGTTTGTATGTCTAAATCTATGTGTTTGTATATGTTATTGTCTCTCTCACTCTCTAAGAATGTGTGTCTGCGTGGGTATTCGCTTGTCCCAGTGCCTGTTTTTGTTTGTTCGTAAATCTGAATCTGTGTGTTTTTATGGTTTTTTGTCTCTCTTACTCTCTGTGCCTATATGTCTGGTTGGGTATTGCTTATCCCAGTGTCTGTTTGTATGTCTGAATCTATGTGTTTTTATTTGTTTTTGCCTCTCTCACTTTCTAAGTTTGTGTGTCTGGGCGGGTGTTTGCTTGTCCTAGTGCCTGTCTTTGTCTGTTTGTATGTCTGAATCTGTGTGTTTGTATGTGTTTTTGTCTCTCTCAATCTCTTTGCCAGTATGTCCGGGCAGGTTTTTGCTTGTCCCTGTGTCTGTCTTTTTCTGTTTGTATATCTGAATCTGTGTGTTTGTATGTGTTTTCGTCTTTCTCACTCTCTGTGCCTATGTGTCTGGGTGGGTTTTTGCTATTCCCAGTGTCTGTCTTCGTCTGTTCGTACATCTGAATCTGTGTGTTAAAGTACTTTTTTTTTTATTAATTTTCAATACTCACTCATCAATTAAAAGACTTGGCATATAGCAAGTAGCTGGGTGTGTTCCATGCAAAAGTGCTTTTTATTAATTTTGGAAACTGAGTCATCAATTAAGACACTTGGAATTTATAAAGTATATGAGTTTTTTCTATGCATAAGTATTTTCTTATTAATTTTTTATACTAAGTCTTCAATTAAATTGCTTGGAATTTACCAAGTAGTTGAGTTTGTTCTATGCAAAACTACTTTTTTGTTACTTTTTGATACTCAGTCACCAATTAAAAGACTGAATTTACCAAGTACCAGAATATGTGCCATGCAAAAGTATTTTTTTATTGATTCTTGATACTCAGTCATCAATTAAAAGACTTGGTATTTATCAAGTAGTTGAATTTGTTCTATGCAAAAGTACTTTTTTATAATTTTTTTTGGTACTCTCTCAGCACCTAGAACATTCGGAATTGATCTAAAACATTCGGAATTTATCAACTCCCTTAGTTTATTTTAGTCAAACATTCTAAATGTTTGACTTGCTAAAGTCTCCTAAAATAATGGAAACATAAGAAAGTAATGCGTATAAAATTTAATTTAAATAACGACATGTAGAATATTAACATAAAAATATGTTACATACAATATTATACATTATTAATATCATTGAACAACTTTGGACATTTTGAATCAGTTTTACAAAATAATTCATTATATGCTCTCTTAATAGTGTAGCTATTCTCTTCTCTTAGTTCGTAATCAGTAGAATAATCATTAATCCATTTTGAGTCATATAAAAATTTTTACTGTGGTTTCAGCTATAGGTTCAATATGCATTTCGGCTGTTTTCTTAATAATATATATTTCTTTGGTTAAAAGAAATCAGGTAGAGTGAAGTTAAAATTAATGAAATTCAAAATCAGCCTTAAAAGAAAATTCGTTTGATATGTACATTGAAAAAAATACAGCACCCCGACCAAACAAAAGAAATTATGATATGGAAATAAATATATGCCGTTCATAGAGGAAAAATTGATATCCTATGGTAGGAAAAAAAAAACTACGAAGAAACAAGAGATAAAAGATATTTGAAAGTCCCAGCAATTATGTGCTGGTATGTGTGGGAATGAACTGACCTCCAGAGCCCAAGGGGCATGGTTCTTAAGTTATGCAAATTACCATTGATAAGTATTTATTATGTATTGTTTCCTGTCCCTTCCCCCAGATCACACAGCATGGAAGGAGTTTTCATGAAAACTATTGAGATGGGATTCATTGATTTTGGATAGTTCACTTTTTAAAAATTTTAAAATAATAGGAGTGCAAACAGCCAACTTTTGCTGCACTAGCCTCGAAAACATTTGCTTTGAATTTTGAGATAACCATTTCATTCGAAATAAATAAAAAAGGAGTAAGACTGAGGGGCTTACTCCTTTCGAATACTTCTTCAAGTATATTCCACTTGAGTTTTTTGAGACTATGGCTGAAAAGACGGACTTTTACCATATGAGGGAACACGGTAAAACTATAGCAGTCAGTGGAAAAAGTCGGGCCCAAGAGATATGCCAAATGGTTGGGATCTCAATTCTTATGGGATCCCTGAATCTTTCACAGATAAGACTTTACTGCAACAAAAAGTACTTTCCTCCCATAGTCGCAAGAACACTTCCAACAGATCGATACCACAAACTACGGAATCATCTCCGCTTTGCGTCCGAAGAGGACAGGAACGAAAATGATGCGTTATGGAAAGTCAGGCCTGTGTTATCCCTTCCTAGAGTGCGGTGTTTGGACCTCGAAAGGGAGGAAAACCTATGCGGAGACGAGCAGATAATCCCTTTCAAAGGCTAGACAAGGATGAAGCAATACATAAAGTTAAAGCCAAGACCGTGAAACCGGGCTGAAAAACTTAGTTCTCTGTGGTTTTTCCGGTATCATGTATGACTTTGAAGTTGAGTACCCCTTTTTGGGAGGAGAACAAAGAAACAGCTGGAGGTTTGGAAGGAGCCATTCTTCTTAGTCTGCTGGAAAAATTGACAAGCATGTCTATCACAAAGTGTATTTCGACAACTACTTTACAACGTTACCGCTGTTTGAAAAGTTGACAACAGATGGCTTCTTGGCAGCAGGAACTATCAGAAACGGCAGGATATCCAAAGAAAAAGCTTGCAGATGAGAAGGAACTTAGGAAGAAAGGACAATGGTCATTGGACGAAGTTAGCGACATTGAAAAGGGACTCCTCCTTGTGCGTTGGTTTGACAACAGCGCAGTAAACATGACGTCAAATTATTGCGGTGCAGGTGTAGGTGGAGTAGTGAAAAGATGGAGTAACGAGAAGAAGGAGAAGGTTAACATGAAAAGATCTGACGTTATTGGTCACTATAACCGTAACATGGGAGGAGTAGACAAGCTGGATCATCTCGTCGCCTTGTATCGGATTGAAACAAAGACAAAAAAGTGGACCAGTGTCACTTTTCGAGTCCCGGAACAAAATTGCAGAAGCACTGCTGAAGTGTGAATATGAGGAGCAGATCTCTAAACGAAGAGCTGGTCGTCCTCACCAGCAACAAGATGCCGAGAATTCTCCAGCTCCTTCGCCGTTCCGACCTGCTGCGCGATCAACTTACAAGATCTTATTACCTTTCTTATAAAGACGATTATTTGAAGTTTATCTAAAATCACTAGATACTTCTATTTTTTCAAATTTCCAATTTAATAATCTTCAGTAATATATATCATACTTCGCAACCACCATATCTAAAAAAAACTCATCTACAAAACTGTGAGCGCCTGAAACTTATTTTTAAATCCTTTTAGTACTGTCACTAATTCTTCCTCGTAAAGTAACTATTCCTTCTCTTCCAAATAATAATAATAATAATAATTTATTTTTGACCCACTATACAGTAGATGAAGTGGAGTAACACAAGAAAAGAGAGGAAAAAACCCCACAAAGATACATTTAACAACAACACAATAAATAAATATTACACTCAATGCGCTGTGGCTACCCGGATAAGTGGGTGGTTAACACCCAAAGTAGCATAATTGTTCTCTTGAAGACGGCTACTTTGTCTGACAAAACAATTTACAATATCCGGAGCGCCAAAAATCCGCATCATCTTTCTATTACTGTATCTGCGAGGCAGATACAATAAAAACTTGCAATATCTGAAATACATAATTCTAATATCGCTAATATCCCCTGGCCAAAACAAGATGTGAAGGCCAGCTGGGAACAAAACCGTATGGTCACAAAAGCTCGAGTACAATTTAGCCAATGCTTTTCTGTTATATCTTCCCCTGTTGGGGACAATTTTGGCATACCCCAGTTTCAGCTTCTCTTTAATATCACTCAATGCCCGGAAACGAAATAAGGTAAGCGATTTGCAAATATTGATCCCAAGCCATCGGAAAGATTCAACACTTTTTACAGAAAATACGCCGTAATCAAGCAGCATTGCTGAAGATTTTGAATTAAACACTAAATATTCGCATTTATCAGTGTTGAGGCTTAATCCGATTTCCCCATACAGCCGCGATACTAGTAGCACAGACTTCATTAATGTAAACTTTGACCTGCTAACAAGCAGAAGATCATCCGCATATGCAATATAGGAGACGTTTGACAACCCTGAAGAGTAAGAAGGAGGAAGGATGCGGCACTAGACCCTTAAGGTCCAAACCGGCGGTGCTGATCTCCGTTTCGTGGCCCTTCAGCCAGGAAGTGCAATGGGGGGCTGGGGGCCAGCCAACCTATGCTTTCGCAAACCCTTCCTGTTTTACCTTCCCCAGATTTCTCCAGGTACCCATTTAGAGCTGGGTTGACTCTGGCTAAGCTTACAGGGCACACCACTGACCCGCGTCCCAAACTAAGAAACTGACCACACCAGGGATCGAAGAGTAAGAAAGCGGTATCATATTAAGAACATTCAATAAACGAGCTTTAAAAATATGAGGTGAAAGCACACCACCCTGACGGACCCCAGATCTAACTGGGATTTTGCCAAAGGCCCGGGAACCCTGCCTCAACTAAATAAATGAATTCTGGTACCAAAACCGAAGTACACAAATAATTGAACTATTCATATCCAAACGTGCAAAAGAAAACCATGCCTGAGAGTGACAAACAGTATCGAAAGCTTTAGATAGGTACGCACAAAAGTGAACTTCCGTTTTTAAACGATGTGCTTCTTGTAACACCTTTGCAAGTATACGGTGGGCATGCTGGCATCTTATACGCCACTTAAAACCAAACTGATTTGCGTCATAATCCACCTTATCTTGAATAAATGGGAGCAATACATATTCAAATAGTTTGCTTAAATTACACGCTACAGTGATAGGGCGGTAGGATCCACAATTAAGCGGATCCTTCCCTCGCTTCAGAACAGAGGTAACAGTACCACACAGGAAAGAATCAGGCACTAGTGAGCTACTAACACACATTTGAAAAAGTAGTTGCAGGTGGCTAATCAGCTCGGGAGAATCGATTCTTAAATGTTCAACACAAATTCTATCCAAATCAACAGACTTAGATTTTAGTTTTTTAATGCTTTTCACAACAGACTCAGCACAAATAGGGATAATATCTTTCTGGCGTAGTTTACGCGGGACAACTGAATCAAGCAATCTACAAAACCTGGAATGGACTGCATAATTTACTGTACTGAAAATTGTCGAGTAGTGACTAACCCATGAATCACCAGGAATTAAACTGAACGAAACAGTCGGGTTTAGCTTGCTAGAATTCACCACTTCACTCCATTGCCGAGGATTTTTCGGAAATTCCTTACCCTTATATCGGACGCTTCGCAAATAAGATTTGAATTCAGATTTAGTTTTTCTTTTAATATTAAATACATGACCCGAAGTGGGGCGGCCACACGCATTCCATATCCGAAGCTCCATTTTTGCCCGATTTTTAACAATTTTTAACTGAGGGTCCTCTTTCCATAAAGAACTTCTAGTTAACGAATACACGAAACAGGGACAGCTATGGCCTCGGCTTGTTTAAGGCAGGAAACAATCAGAGAATAGTAAGAATTAAGTTGTGATCGAGCATAAGGCGAGAGGACACTGGTACAAAGTAAATGGTAAGGAACTGTCACAGATGAGAGCAGAGCTGCCAAAGTACAGATATATAATGTCCAGTTAGTTTTATTCCATTCACGCTTATCATACCATTTCGCGCCCCGTACAGAAGATTCACACTGATTCAGGCCAGAAGAATGCGAAACAGAGACGGTAAAAGAGAGGGGGAGGTGATCATAATCTCTTTCTTCATCATGAACCTCGGCACTCGAGCATATCACACCAGCCGAGCAAACACAGTGGTCTATATCAGACACACATCCACTATTATGAATATACGAAAAATCTGCACTCTTGGCTATTATCTGATATCCATCTGGCAAAGACTGAAGCACAAGATCAGACCGAGTTGACTCTCTATTTATGTTACAATTTAGGTCTCCCACTATGATCCACTTAAAGCTATGACTTTCAATATTCCGAAGGAAATTCTTCGGAGAAGACATAATTTTTGTGAATTTATAAAGTGACAAAACTGTTTTTTTTATCATGAGGTAGGTAAGCATTGATAATCACTAGATATGCATTTCGAAGGGCAATAAAATTATCACAAGAGTGTATGCACTGGGGAGAGAAGTACGAAAGTCTATTACTCACAATACATGCAAGCCCTCCGGAAGGTCTGCCCCTCGTACGTCTGGCACTGGTTGTATAAACTACATGTTCATCACTTCTGTTTAGTGAGCTGACAAGGCTTGCAAAATATGTTCCTGTAGCAACACGATGTCAAAATCGTTCATTTTCTGATTTATTGAATAATCTTTGTCTTTGGTGCCATTTATGTTGAAAGAACACACAGAAAACGTTACTGTTTCAGTAATTTCTTGTTCGAGGCACGCTTAGCTATGGCACTGCGGATTACGC
>JAQQPU010008544.1:18505-34436 GCA_029168905.1 Artemia sp. Kazakhstan ARC1039 | reverse complement strand
GACGGAAAGTATGAAGTGGCTCTTGTCGACTGTATTCTCAAAAATACTTATGACATCCTGAGAAAGGATCGTAAATATGAAATAAAAATCAGACCGTATGATTGGCCACCACCACCAGGTGATCAAGAACAAATTCAAAAAATCAATTGGATGGATTATCCATATATTGAATTACCCTACGAGGAACTCACCTGTATGAATGATTTATGTCGTTCTATCAATAAAAGAATTTCTGCCCGTAAAAAAGGAGCTTTTCATTTCAACTATTCAAAGGAGGAGGGCAAGATCTACATTAGTTCACCTATTGCCAGTGAAAAGGTTATTCTCAATGATAACCTAAAGGATGTTCTTGGCTTTAAGCTCAATATAATCAATGGTAAAAGTGCCGGAAACACTAATTTCATTTTTGCCGACTACCCGTCTGCCTTCTCCACAGACACTTGTATATTTCTCTACGCCTCATTTGTGGAAACATCTCGGGTTGGTAATTCAAATGTCCCCCTCCTACGAGTTCTTGAACGAAAAACCAATCAAGAACATATTCATCACTACAATATAAAGCATCTTCAGTATATTCCAGTAAACACTTCCTATTTGGAACTCTGTCAGTTAACATTAAGAACTGAGTTGGGTGATCCAATAGCAATTTCAAAGGGTTTGGCTGTGATTACATGTCATTTTCGACCCATCTTTCAACAGCAAGATGTCTAATAGAAAAGTGGTATTCACTTGTCCTGATATTGACTGCTATGTTAATACTCTTGGCCCAAGACAACAGGGCAATGGAATGGACTATTACAAGGGCCGCTCGTCAATGTCTGGCTATGGTCTTGGCAGCTGGTTTGCTAAGCTGTTTCGCTCTTCACTACCACTGGCTAGAAAATATCTTGTACCGGCTGCGACAGATTTTGCAGCCTCTACACTATACGATTGGGGTTCTGGCAAGGATTTTAAAAAAAGTGCTACAGAAAATCTTAGGTCCAGTGCGCGAACCCTTGGCGAGAAATTAAAACAGAATGGTAAAGGTTTAAAAAGGTTAAGAAACAATGCATCACTCATCAGTCTCTACTCAGGACGGAAACGAAAGACATCCCTTTTGTCAAAGAAAAGAAAGCCAACACGTAGTGTAACCAGAAGGCCCAGGAAGAAAATTGTTAGATCGAAACTTGATTTCTTCTCTTAAGATGTCCTACCTGCCACATAAGGATTCTCAACCTTCAATCACCGCCTCATTGAATCTGTTTAATGCTGAAAATGTTGATGTGAGTGTCAAGCATGGATACTATGAACAATTCTATCCACTACAACCCCTCTCCGATAATATCCACTTTCAAATTTATTCCAATGAGGACTACTTTATGGACATGTCTTCGACATTTATAGATTTACAAATGAAAGTGCGGAAATCCGATAATACAATGCCAGTTCAAGCTGATGGGATATCCTATGAAAATTGTATACTACATAATTTATTTCGTCAAATTAGCGTCTACATCAATGGCACGCTGGTGAGCACAAGCAACAATCTCTCCAACTATGCTAGCTATATCCAATTCATGCTGATGACACCCAAGTCATATAAGGAATTGAGAGGCGCCTCCAATGGATATGAATATATTACTAATACTGATAGTACAGATGCGCTTAAAAATGCTACAACTAGTGAATTACATCTAGTTGGAAAAATATATCATGAAATATTTAATATACCCCAATGGCTGCCGCCCAATGTTAAAGTAGATATAAAATTGACGCTTGCACCATCCAATTTCATATTGAGAAAGGAACTTGCCGCAAATCCCGACGTAAGTCTCTCCCTCACCTCAGCAATACTTCATGTACGCAAACAGCAGGTTATGAGTTCTGTTGCTTTGGCCGTGGAAAAACTGAGAGCCAATGGAAATAATATTAAACTACTTGTTCCTCATACAATCACCAATCAACGTCATATTGCCATGGGGTCACGCACCTTCACCGATTCATCCTTTATCAATGGTGAAATTCCCTCGAAAATGGCTTTGGCCTTTGTAAAAAGCGCCAGTGCAATAGGATCATGGACTGAATGCCCACATAAATTCGAGATGTTTGGACTTTCATCTCTTGTGTGCAAAGTAAACGGCATCCCACTCTACAATCTATCTTTTGATAAATCCTATAGAACATTGTATGAGTTGACCATGCAAACCCTAGATCATGATTCGCAACTATTTGAAAATGGTATAACCGAAGATATGTTTGCTAAAACACATGGTATCATTGTATTGGATTTGTCTGGCACACAGGATATGAGTATAGTACGTACGGGGACTGTGCGTTTAGAGTGTACATTTGCCAACCCATTGGGTGAGAGTATTGCCCTAATCTCACTAAATCAATATGAAACCTATTGGGAAATCACTCCCGAAGGTAGTGTTCTACTAGACTTGGCGCCATGAACACCAGTCAAATAATCAGTGTATTTAAAATGGACCCCTACATGTCCCAGTACAAATCCTATTGTCTACCTTCAGACTATCTTGGAAAAATTCAAAGTGCGAACAATACCTTGATTATTGTTAATAGCAGTCCCTCGACTGTGCTGACGGGTCATTGGCTATGCATCTATCAAACAGTGAAGACGATTGAATTTTTTGATCCTCTTGGTCTACCCTATACATTCTACACGCCTCAGATCAGCAACTATATTGAGAGCAGTGGGAAAACTATTATTCAAAATCGGAAGAGGGTTCAGGATCTAACGACTAAAAGCTGTGGCTTCCATGCGCTACTATATTTTGTGTTCCGATGTCGTGGTTATACTTACAAGCAGTTTCTCCACATTTATAGTGACAATCCCCGTCTGAATGACTTTCTAGTGGAAAATATCCTCTCAGACCTATACAGTATTGATTTCAGTGCCCTAAGAGTAAAGTGCTTAAAAAATGTTTGTGAATTTGTTTATTAATAAAATGTATATATACAACAATGTCTTTAAATCTTCACTTTAGATTTCTTCATCGGTGTATAGGTAACTGTCGTGAACCACTAATGCTGGTAAATCATTTGGATTCACTGTATATTGATCTTGATTGACTGCAAAGTCGGGGTCACATTTTCTGCAGTACAATGTAACTTCACTCTTGTCATATCTCTTTGTATAGTCAATGATACTATTTGCATTCATATTATGAAATTCACGAGTTTCAATCTGTCTATTTGAAGCAATATCACATACAGTGTTTTCAAGTGGTGAATCACATTCAGTAACTGCCAAATAAAAATCGCTTGGTTTATAGTCATAGTAGGCAGTGTCGTCACAGCGATGACGTAGAAACCAGATTGTCTTGTTACCCCAACAGTTGAATCGTAGACCAGATTCCTCTTCCCAGAATAATTTAAATCCACGACGATACCAATCTCGTAGAAATAAACTAAAATCACGTTTAGGATTCTTTCCAATCATAGCGGGGTAAGTGTTCTCCCACTGATCACATTTATCATTGTGACAATTGGAGCATAGGTGCCCGCTAGGGTGAGAGTCACACACCTCCTCAAGACATGAATTACATCCTTTAATTTGTAGTGCATAGCCTCTATGTAATTTGCAAGGATTACATAATTTACACTTTTCATTATAGTCATCAATAATTGTACAATTCTCACATTGAGTCCAACTGCCAAGAGTGTACATGCACAATGGGCATATATAGAACATTTTGGTTTCCGATGTCAACTCTCTCTCACGGCTAAAACGAAACTGATCCTCTTCGCTCGATAAATTCAAAGTGTAGGAAAGGGAGAGGAGTAACTCTGTGACGTTACCTCTTTCGAAGGAGGAGCCATCTACATTGGCAATGAAAGTATATCCACGATATCATTCTGACGTGTCGTGATCAAGATATCAATAAATTGGGTATAAGCATTTGAATCGCACTTTAAAAGTTTCATACAATAGTCCAATGGGGATTATTCCAAATGGCGAGAAAATCATCATCCGAAATCAAATGTTTTTCTATAAACACTGATCTAATTCTCTCTTTCTCAAATTTATTCATTTTTCAATCCTTTCACTCTGACTGCCAACTCTAGACTGAAAAGAAAGTTGGCTCGGAAACAATAACAAATACTATTTCTGGATCATAACATCTGCCTCGAACAGGAAGGAAGTGTCATTAACTGTTTCCGGGAACCTCATAACATCTGGCTCGAATAACAATAACAAATACTATTTCTGGATCATAACATCTGCCTCGAACAGGAAGGAAGTGTCATTAACTTTGCCTCGAACGACAACAACATTGATCCCATTAACCACGTGTTCTCTCTAATGACTCTGTTCAAAACAACAACAACATTGACGTTGGCATTTTGCCTCGGAAACAACAACAACATTGACCTTGACATTCGCTAAGAGCGTGCCAAAAACACACCTGGAGAAAGAGGTCATTGACCGATTACGCAATCATTCTCCCTAATGACTCTATGCCCATATATGGTGTGCTGACACGAGCTCATGAGGCATCTCTACTAATACACCTTCCAAGACCCTATTAACTATGTAGTTTTAATTATGTCTCAGCACAAAAGTAACGTAGTAACTACGTTTTTTTTCTTTTAACTTTAACTTCTATCCCATCCATATCAAGATAAACAGTTCGTAGCACATATTTAATGTAAGGATTTCTCTTGTAAAATTGATAGTTGACCTGTATGATCACATGCATGTAGATAGGTTTCTTTTTTTCGCAGTTTGCAGTCGTAGGTTGCCTTTATATCACAGTAGATTTCACCACATTTTGGAGGTTAAAAACAGGCATGGTCTTGGAGAATAATAACAACTAAGAGTTTTTAAAGTAGATTTTTCTCAGAAATAGCTTTTCTGTATCCATTTCGAATAATATTAGTTTTTTATTATTTTATTACTCTCTACCTATCGGATTTAGTAGCCCAAGGGGAGGGTGGGATACTGTTAAAGTGAAACATTATGTTTTGATTTTCCTTAACCTAAAATAATAATGATCAATTTCATATACTTTCACAAATGACAAATAAACGCATGACGAACTGCCACCAGGAACAGAAACTTGTCGCAAGACGAGAATTACCCGCATTCAACTCCATTATTATTTTTTTTTCAATAGGTGGTACAAAATGTTGCAACGTAACAAAATCCACCTTGAGCTTTTTGAAACAAAATTCACTTAACTTCAAATAGAAGCAGTTACTGAATAGTAATTTTAAAATCATACTAAACCTTAGATTTCATCGACAAATCTCAGCCGGCTTCTCAACCTTCATCTCAAGTAGGACATAGACCAGCTCTTTTATACGCTGAACTGGGCTGAAAAGAAGTAAGTTACACAGTGAAAACATTTTTGAACACGAACCTTTACATAACTGGAAAGGAAAAAATTTATCGGAAGCAAGCTGATGGAAGAAAAAAATGGCATTGTATGAGAGTCCAAAACACAAGTTCCACCCCCTCCCCAAAAAAAATAAATGAGAAAGGGTCTATTCAGAAGTCATCCAAGAAATTCTTTATTAATAAAGCAGAATCGAAACAGAACTTTTAAATCTTATTTGATTTATTGAAAATTCTAATTTATTGTAAATAAGCAGTTAGTCAAATACAATCCAAACGTTCATCGTGATAACGTGGAGAAACACAAACTCCAATTTGAAAATTGTCAATGATTTTTGACGTGGCATTCAACTTGGTTTCCAACTGCAACTTATCTAGCAAATACTTACTTGATCTTTCAGAAATTAGAAGAAATAATGGAATGAATTGGAACAAGAGTGAACCATTATAAGCAAGGAACAGTCTTATCATTCTCACTTTCAAGATACAAAAAAAGATAGTAATTTTATTCAAAAAAGCTTATTTCACAAAAAAAAAAAAATTGCTGGAATCAACTAAGAAAACAAAACAACGCAGAACCAAAAGAAAAAAAAAAGCAAGAGCTAGTATCGTATAGACAGTTAATTAAATCATGAAGCTACGTCACAAAAAAATAACCTGGCTCGAAACAGTTGATTTCAAAACAAAAATAGTATATTTAACTGGGCTAGAACCAAGGGTATTTTAAAAAGCAGAAAATTGGGGATTAATCCATTTCTAGCAATCTATAGACCAATGACAGGCATTACAAAAAATGCCCTCTTCTCCCTAGTCCAAAACTCAAATTTCTCTTACCCCCTATCCCCAAAATAGCCTTTCTTGCAAGTTACAAATTGATCCAACTCTATCCGTAAGACAAGAGTACACTTACCCAATTGCAAGTTTTTGGTATGTTATTTCCGTGCAGTCCTGAGTTTTTAACGTTACAACATAAGACGACAATTTTGCTATCATTCGGTATGAGATTCATCTTTATCCACCTACCGAATTGCATTTTTGAAATTTGCACGCGTCAAATGACGTCCGTTGATTTTGACTTAAAATCAAGTATTTTGCAGTAGGCATCAAGACATGGCTAATTGTAGGAAAAAGCCAAGACAGATAGTCCGAGCAGGGCCGGATAAAGGGTGATTGGAACGATTAGGCCCAATAGGGCCCCGCGCCGCCATCAAAATGAACAATTAATTTTCAAAATTGTGAAATGTTCTTGACAATTCCTGTAAGCGTTGCTTCTGGAGAGAGATCATTCTCCAGGCTAAAACCAATAAAAAAACTACCTGATATCAACAACAATCAGGATAGACTAAATAGTTAAGTAATTATGTTGATTAAAAGTGAAGACACAAGAAAAATAGATTTTAAAACCGTTTTAGAAGCGTTTTCAGAACAGAAATTTAGAAATATGTACATTCACTTCCCCATATTCGCAAATGTAAATTTCAAAAGGCATTTTTATAATATCTAGGGGACACAAAAGTAAATTAAGGTAAGCACAAAATGAGCACAAAAAAGAAGAAAAGAGGACAAAACCGTAAGCTCAAAATGAACAAACTGGACCATCAAATGATACAAGATCCAGAGGATGCCTGAGAAACGTAAATGTACGACGGGTGATAATTAACAACCTACACCATCAAAAGTAACAAGACCAATCCAAGCAGCTAAGGCAAAGGGCACTGAAAAATGTCCGAAGCAATGATAAACGAAAATAAAGATCAAAGAGATATGTAATTAGAATATTAGCGAAGCCAACAATTAGAACACGAGAAAAACGAAATTGAACAGCATAGAAATTTGCAGTTAAAAGGTAAGTGGCAGCGAAAATCACAACGACACAAAAACGAAAGTATAAACAAATAAAATATGCGGTTACAAGACATAAGACAATAAGAGTCAGAATGAATCAAAATGAAAATGAAGAACAGTGAAACGTGTGGTTAGAAGATATATGACCGAGAGAATAAAGAAATTTGTAGTTAGAAGATAATCAGCAGTGAGAATTACAAGCAACAGAACGCATCAAAAATAAAAGGGAAGAACAAAGAATTGTCTGGTTAGCAGACACGCTAAAGCGAGTATCAGAGAGGGTCAAAAAAGGAAGTGAAGAACAAAATGTGCTGTTAAAGGGCAGCGGGAATCAGAAAGAGTCAAAAATGAAAGTGCAGAAGAAAAAAATATTATGCTAGAAGAACAGCACCATCTCAATCTTCGATGCGAACTAACGGTGGCGTTAAACCCAGTAAAACCCTACAAAGATGCCGCAAACTACGCAAGTCTTATTTACAAGTCATTGGGGCTCTTCAACTCTGTATGTATTCACTATGGAGTCTTCCATTATCCCGCAGTAAAATTAGCCAACAAAGATGAATTACTTGGGGACTGCTGTCTGTTTAGTCGACTTGCATTCCTGCAACAACAATTTCCAAAGGAATTTGTTTGGCCTGTTATAGGGCATCACTTGCTCTCTAAAGAGTTCCACAGACAAATACGAAACTGGAGCTCAGTTTTGCTTTAACTTTGTTCAACGCAAGCGATGCTCGAACCAAAAATAGTCGTAATGTTTTAAGCTTCAAAACAGCTGGATAAACTTACCACAAAATCAATTTAGTTTTTGTCAATATCTTAGCTTCTAAATAATCCTGAGCAATAAATTTATCTTCTAATCTACCATTTACATGACCACAGGAATCAATTATATCATGCACCACAAACTATATGTTCTCAATTCTAATATTTTATAAACATGGGATTTTCAATCTTTGTTTCCACCAAACATGTAATACTAGTTTTGAATGATTGGTGTAATATACCTATGCTAAATACATTGAACAATGAACTATACAAGATCTATCAGCAAAATTGATTCACGCAAATTGACTCGTGGTATTCATGGTTAATCACTTTGTCCTACACATTATAAATTAAAAAACGCAAAACTGGAAAAACATCTCGGTCTGGTACATCTAACGGGTTCACTTTTTTTTAGGTTACGAGTCAATTTGATTTTTGAATTTCAGTAAAATCCTATCTAGTAAAAGAGCTTTTAGTGATAAGGATTAACATCGTTTTTACAAGCAGAAAAATCCAGAGGGACCTACTAGTCAAGGTCAGGGGCTTATCAACTGTAAATAGTGTATACTTTGCAAGTCTGTTGCTTAGTGCAACATCCCAAGGTAGATTCCTATTAGCATTTTCTAGATGTAGTTAAACAGAGATTCAGTGTGCATGATGGCAATTCTGTTGAAGCACAACAAAGACTCCAAAGCTGTACAACGAATACACTATGTACACACCAGGCAGTTTATCATCACAGTTTTTATGAGGTCTCATATGATTCCACGGATAAGCAACACTACTTCTTCTGTCAGATAGATGGTGATGAAGTACTTTACCAGGTAAGTACAGCCAACTCTGAGAAATCTCTAAAAGAAAGTATTGAACAATTCAATAATGACATACTAAAAACAAGGCGAAACACATAGCATAGCAGGAGAAGATACATTCAATTGATGTTCTATATCATAAATTCTCCTGGACAGAGCATGTCCCTGAGAAATGAGAATCTAAAACCAATCAAAGCAGAATAGGTTACAAAGCATCCTGCTACAGCGTGCAAGTCTGCTTCAGCTGATCAAACTTATCGATGCCCAAACACAAAACCAGGCATACCCACCTATGGGAGATATCGAAACTACATATGTTTGCCTGATTGGCACAAAAGACTTAAACCAATATGTTCCTACATTCAGCACAAAGTGGCTGAGAGAACAAGTCTTTAATGTCTTGCCTCACCTAAAATCCTGCCCTCAAAAAATTCGAAGAAAGTCAGTTGTTCTCTATTCTCCACAGCCAAGCGAAGAAAGGATGGTTAATTCTTCAATAGAAATTCACGGTGATGTAAAGGACAACCTGTAGACAATCTGTAGAGCAACATGGGCCATAAGGAAAATCAACAATTTTACCCAGGTCACAAGTGACACGAATGAAGTTCCAGTGGAATAGTATACCATAATCCACTGGATAATAGGGCCTTCTGGTGGCTGTGAAACTTAAAGAAGAAAGCGGTAGACAGAGAATCACTCACGATAAGCCAGGGCATCGTGCAAGGTTTCAAATCCAACAGACAGATCCACTACAAACCAAGAAACGAATCAGCATCATTTAAGGAACCCCGTGCAAGAGAGAACCCTCAGGTCCTAAGACTGGTTCTGATTATTCGTCGCATTACATGTAGAGAGGGTTTTCTTCTCCCAAGACACAGGTGTCCTACCGTTAGTCATAGCAAACTGTGATTTCATGTTGGAGCACACATCCATATCCATAGTTTCTGGAGTCTATATATCCATAGGACATAGAGCCTATATGGAGGGGAAAGGGAAAAGAAAGAGCAAAGGCTTTGCCAGCCTTCCATACCTTTACTGAAGCTGACAACACTGGAAGGTTATGTGGCATCCGCAAAGTAACCGAGGTGCAAGTGTATATGAAGGCAGATAACGTTGTTATCAGATCTTTGCAGATGCTTTCCAGCAAAGGCAGTGGTGACCGAAACTAGGTTGGCCACTTTAGCATGTTTTTTTCTATGCAGCCTAAACCCCAAAAATATCTATATCAAGACCATATCTGAACTACGATGACATTTCTTCATCAAGTATATGGCAGAAAGCGACAAATTACCTCTTACCCCGGAAGATCTACGACAAAATGTTCTGATAGTCTACTTCCAAGCCAGAGTGTGCGGACAGCTTAGCAATTCTCTGCAAGATCACCAGATGGATCCCCTGAAGAGTGGCTACTACAAAGAGTCTGATGGCACCTGAAAGCAGCCATGACAAATGCTCTTCTAGCTCCAAAGGTCATCATTCAAATGGTAACCTGTCACTGCAAAAAGACTGTTCTTCCGACGGATGTTTTTGCAAAACAAACAACTTATCCTGCACAGATCTTTGCCAGTGTAGCAGTAGATGTAAAAATGATGAGGAAACATGCAAACTAAACTGACGATTATGGTTATGGAATGTGATGATATGTCAAGACTCTTTGATTACCTTTAAGATATTTCTGTCATAATGAGCATGTTGGTTCTTAATGGACATTAATTTAGTTTGGTCTCATGTTTGATTACTTGCAAAATAGTAAATAAACCAGATTTTCAGTTTGTTTTTGAATCAAGTTTATTTATTTTGATACCATTATAATGGCCCTTTTAAAGGTATTTTAATAGTTGAAAAATGTACTTTAGGTTATTCAGAAGCTGAGTTGTAGACAAAAATATGTTGCACAGCAGCTATTTTGTATCATCCAACATGGTTGCCATATTTGACTCTCTGCAGATGAAACATTGCTAATGCATATGCAATAGTTTCTAAAAATGTGTAGTTTTCATACTCTCCAAAAAAATCCAACGAACATACAATATTTTACACAGTGAATCGGACAATTCACTCTATTTTTTACTTCATTTACGACCTTGCTAAACTATTAATAAAATGAAACCTCGTGCCAATGTGATAAGATCGTTTCATGCTTTCGAACAAAACACCGTTGCGAAATTCTTTGTCAAAGAAGTAGTTAGGCTACTTTGCAGTAATTGAGTCTCCAATGAAGCCTTGCGTCTGGATGATGACACGGAAATAAGAAAATTCCCAAATTAAATTGTAGTCTCTGTATCAACGAGGTAATTTATAGATTCGCTGTATAAATTATAACACTTTTAAGCCGCTTAAGGTATCTCACAAAGACGGTATAACCAATCTTGATATAAAAGAAATTTTAAACTTATCTCTCCTCCCTTCTGACAGTGCCTAAGAGTATTTAACTATCTCATTTTTTCCCATCTAGCTGAGGGAAATGATAAAGCATAACTGGTCTTAGAACATTCTATAAATAAATGAACCGTGGGCGCTTCAGTTCTAATTAGCCAACCAAGTTACCTTGTAATGTTATTAAATAAAAAAAACAAGTTTTTTCGACTGAAAGTAAGGAGCAACATTAAAACTTAAAACGGACAGAAATTATTATATATACGAAGGGGATCACCCTCTCCTCAATACCTCGCTCTTTGTGCTGAAGTTTTTTTTAGAACTTTTAAAAGAATTTATTATTCTAATTAAACGGCATTTGTGATTCAGGAGTCATTGTGATTGAGATTGAGGAGGGGGCAACCTTCCTCATATACGTAATAATTTCTGTCCGTTCTAAGTTTTAATGTTGCTCCTTACTTTCAGTTGAAAAAACTTGTTTTTTATTTAATTTCTGATCCTTTTATTAAATAATGCTGGGAATTCCGGCTCCCCTTCCATGGAAAATTCCCTCCCCCCCAACACAAAAAAATTCCTCCATAGAAAAATCCTCCCAAGTAACCCTTCTTCCCCTCCACCAGAAAAATCTCCCCTGAAAAACGTCTGTCAACTTCCCAATAACCAATACTATATGTAAACAATAGGCAAAGTTCATAGCTTGCAGCCGTTCCCCTGGGGACTGTGGAGGTTCAAGTCTTCCTCAAGACAGAGTTATTAGATTTTTCGACTATGCTGAAAAAAAAAAATACAATCTCAAAATTTTGATCGAGTGAATTTGGGGGGAAAATGAGCGTGGGAGGGGGGCTAGATGCCCTCCAATATTCTGGCCACTTAAAAAGGGCACTAAAACTTTTGATTTCAAATAAATGAGCCCTCTCCCGATTTTCTACGATCACTTGTTCGATACGATCACCCCTGGAAAAAAACAAAACAAACAACAAACAAACAAATAAACACGCATCCGCGATCTTTTTTCCGGCAAAAAATGCAAAATTCCACATTTTTCTACATAGGAGCTTGAAACCTCTATAGTAGGGTTCTCAGGTATGCTGAATCTGGTGGTGTCGTTTTCATTAAGATCACTTGATGTTTTGGGGGTGTTTCACCTTTTTTCAAAAATTGGGCAAATTTTCTCATGCTCGTAACTTTTGATCGATAACATTAAATTTGATGGATTTTACATATTTTGAATAAGGATCAAAATCCGATTCTTTTGATGTGTCTATTGTTATCAAAACTCTGTTTCTTAGAGTTTCGGTTACTATTGAGCTACCACGTTTCGTTACCACGAACTGTTTGACTATTAAAAAAGAAGATACTATTGAAAAACTTTAAAACAAGCAATACTTGACATTTATTTCTTATATTAGGGGTACATGTAATAATCCCTGGCACCAAGATATTATTAAGAAATAAAGAAGAGATACCTCACATTCCCTTTCCACATACAAAAAAGTTGTTATTATCGTTTCCACTCATTAACCGAATTGTTTGAGATGTTACCTTACAATGACGTCAATTGGGATCGAGAGAATCCCCCACCCCTTAGTGTTTTTTGGCTTCCCATGTACTTTGACAAATACCTTTTTTGCTATTTTCACTGATAAATATCTTTTTTGTATTTTCCTTATAAACAAAACATAAAGACCAGGGAGAAGCATGCTCCCCCCCCCGAGTGGTTATTTACTTCCATAAACCATATCTGGGGATAATTTCAAACTTCAAGAATATCCTGATGATGTTTTTATCATCAGAAAAAGAAAGATCTCACTGTATTACTAAGAAATTTCTCATAAAATCGCTTAGGTCCAACTGATATAATATATTGGATTCATTAATGGCACTTGGCAATGATTTAAAAAGAACGAGGAACTTTTCTTTTGAGAAATTCTTGCTCCGTAGAATCTTTGGCCAAGGCTTAATGTTAGTTCCCGAAACATAAACAAACTTCATTTTTCCTCCTTCTTTCTTACAATACCCAACCTTTTCAACAAACTTTCTGAGAGTTATAAAAGTTTGTTTTTCTGTACACAAGTATAAGAAGGAAAATTTATAGGACAAAAATATTTCTCCCATTATTCCCTAAACACATGTCATTTGTCGATAAGGGAATGTCAATAATTATCTTATACTGCACTGTAGGCTAGGATCAGCCTTCGAGAATACGCTTTTCGGAAAATCAATATTTTCATAATATTTTTTTTTAATTTTTATTTACTGAATAGGAAAAAGATAAATACTAAACAGTTCTGCCTCTTATACAAAATGAAAAAAAATACAAAGAACATCTAGCATACTACATCACATCTAGCTAAACACCACAGCAAAATTATAATTTTATTTTTTATAAAAACTAAAATCAAAACACTAGCCGATTTTTAGTTAGTTATTACGGTTCATTTTTTTCATATTTTTTTTTTTATGTATTTGCCTATTTTTATTAAATCCAATTGTTGAGCTCATGACATAAGTTACTTTTTGTTCCCTCATTGATTATAGCAGGGATGGCCAAGTCACGATCCATGGCCCACATGCAGCCTGTCTTCGAAATGTTTCTGGCCCAAGAGATTCATCACACTTTCACAAAATATACTGGTCAAAGTAGTGATAACCCAAGTAATAAAAGATACATTATTTTTAAATTGTTTTATTCAAAATTTAGCGATTAAAATTGTGAGGTAAAATTATCTTTAACTTTAAACGCATTTGTGAAAAATTAAAACATTTCTGAAGCATCATAATCAAAAATAGATTTTGTAACACTTACGTTACGAAAGAGAAATTCTCCAAATCCATAAATCTTGTACACATTTTGTTTTAGTTTTGGTTTTGATTCAACTTACAACTGCAAAATTTGAAACAAAACACGCTCAAATATAGCGGATTCGAACCTGCAACACCAACTACAATGTGCCTATACCCAGGCTGGGATCGATTTGCAAAATCTAACTGAAAGAGTGGAGAAACAAAAGCTGCACTAGCAAAATTTCTCTTAATGCTTTTATTATTCATACTTCATTCATATTCATATATTTTTTATCATCATTTTAGTATTATGTATTTTTGCGATGTACATTTATTATCGTTAATGTTATATTACCAATGTTTACATGCAGCAACTAATTATGTTCCAATTTTCCACACCAAATAATGTCTATAGTCGTTCTAAATCTAATATGAGGACTTATTTTTTTATACGCGGCCCATGGAGTTACAATATATTTCCAAAAGGGCAGCAAAATCATTCAGGCTAGCTTCCCCTGATTAATTGACGGTAAGAGGTGATATCAAACTAAGCAGTAAGAGGAAACAACATAGAAACTTTGATCAACGTATAAACGCCCGTTATAATAAATATACTGTCAGATGTTACAAAATAACACAGGTTCGAAAATTATATAGCCGGTGAAAAAGCATTCTTTTAATAATAATAGATAACAATGTAAGATATTTTCTTTCCGGCCATCCATTTTGTTAGCAGCTTAATTATGAAACATATTTCGAAAGGAAAACCTATTACAGAGCTTCGGCACTGGCTTCTGATAACCCTCTTTTTAGGTTTTATTTAAATTTCGGTTTCTTATTTAATTTGTGGACAAGGACAACTTTAATGAAAACTGACTGGAAAGGAATTTTAAACTGACGTAAAATTCTGCATGGCCAAATGGTCGAGATTGACCTTAATTAAAGTGACTAGTAACTGAAAATTAAGAAGGAGGGAAATTAAGCGAGAAGATTGAGGGAAAGTAGAAAATGTCTAACTATCAGTGATTTAATCTTTTTTAAACCCTATGATTTTTCCAGAGGGGATTTCATTAGTTGAATATGAGAAGTCCACTAAAAATTTAAATTTTCTATTTTTTTTACAGATGAAGAAATTGACTATCAAGCAGTCAAAAATTTTATGGAATATATTAAAAGTAGATGTTCAAGTTTTTAATCTTACACAATAATACACTCAAAAATTAGACCAGGTTTTTTTTATTTCCATATTTTAAACTTTTGATTCAATTATTTTCAAACAACCGTTTCTAGCTGCTCAAAAAACTATGACAGTGAGCAAAACCCATGAAAGATTTTGAAGATTTGTTCTTATTATGTAAACTCAAAACCCTTCTCAAATTATCTGTAAATTTAGAATAACAACAATACTTTAAATCCTACTGAAAAAAGGCTGCAAAAGTATTAATGTACTTAATTGATGAAGATAATATGACTAATATTTTTTATTCAAAGTGTTTTACACATTGCATCGAACTATTGTTTTGAGATAAGCAGAATTCTATTCATGCAAGCAAGAGCTTCAAGAATTGGAAAATATAGATGATGAACGCTAAAGAGCCATATACAAGAACAATATTGCAGCAATCAAGGTTGGAAATGAGGTTACTAATCGGTCCATGTGGAACCCAAAGTCAAGTAAGATTGGGTTTTGTCCAAGTTTAAAAGGATTATTTCAATGGAATTTGTCTTAGAGAATACAGCAAAGTCTCCTGGATAATATAAATCAAATGGGAAGGTGAAACTCAACTAGATTTCAATTATAAAGATGATTTGAATGTCCTACATAAAAAACAGAATGAGAGAATTTTTGGAAAAGAAAATTCCCATTTCCTTTAAATTCTGTCTCATGATCTCTTCTATCCCATTCAAGGACGTCCTGCTTTTCTTTCGGCAGCAGATAGATTGTCAAAAAGAAATGTTTTTCGCAACCTATCATCCTTCATCCGATATACGCGACCTACAGATCTGA
>JAQQPU010008544.1:0-13505 GCA_029168905.1 Artemia sp. Kazakhstan ARC1039 | reverse complement strand
GAGCTGTAATATTTAGATAGTAAAACTTGGGGTAGCGGCAGAGTGTGCTACCCATTTCCAATTAGCCACCCTGTAAGGAAGGAAGATTAGTCTTTTTTTTTCAAACGTGACGAAACTTTGACTACTACTAATGTGCAAACATGCAAGAATCACAGTTTATCCTATTAACTGATAGATTTTATGAAAAATAAGAAAGACGATTAATCATTGTAATGTCTGATATCATTTAAACAGGTTTAAGCAAATACCGAAATTTGATCTAAATCTTTATTACACTGTATTATCATCATCAGAAGCTTCAATCATAATAAATGCATTATAATAACAGACGAATCTCAATCTAATGATTTAACAATTATAATAAAATAACAAAATTTGCATATACTAAATAATCTATTTTAGTGGCCGCCGAGTCTGGTCTGGACACTTTGACAGCACCACCGACAAAAACCAAAACTGGTTTCTATTAAATAATATGTTGCCGTACATAAAACAAAAGGGTATACTTCAAATTCCCATAGTTTTACAAGAGAGTCAAAAGAAGTTTTTTTTCAGCTTTGCCCTGAAAGAGATTCTTATTCCTGGATTTGAATAAGTTGTCAAAATGAATAAGATAGAGTATCTGTCAAAACTACGATGCGTCGTTAAAAAGTCCTTCGACTCGAGTAGTAGAAATGATTTGTACCTTCGTCACGGTTGATCTCCCCTATTTATATGAAATATATACACCTCTACAACTCTGAATAGGGGGTAAAAATCTTTATATAAATAGAGTCTTTCTTACTTTCTAACTCTGTTAAAAAAAAAAAAAAATGAGATAGACCATTTCGTTTTGCACGTGAGAATGTATATAGAGAAGCAGTGATCTAGATTTACAGTGCCATACTAAGTTTTATTAATAAACATAATTCGTAATATGGTTGGTAATAAGCGTTTGGTTTCTCCTTATTAATGGATTCTGTTTCATTTTTCAAGTAGTTGTCCTATTGATAAAGTTGAAGTCAGCATAGTTGCTGCCGTGCTGAATTCAGAATTTCTGCTGTTTCTACTAACATTTTTGATTTCAGCGCTATGATAGCAGCATTTCTTATTCGGCGAGGTTCAACCTTAGAAACAACAGTTGCAATTACTTAAAAGGTGGTATGTTCGTTATCATAGGTTTTAAAGAAGAGTGGAAAAGCGGGAATATATATTTTGGGTTTTATGACTATGACTAACGACGAAATTATCGGGAAAGGATTTTTTTAGGATCTAAGGGACGGCAGAAAGACTTGAATAACAAAGTTTCAATTTGTCAATAATTTATACAAGTGAGAAAAGTAAGAAGGGCTTTACGATTATTTGTCGAAACCTGAAAGGGGCCAAAAAAAGGGAATTTACATCGTTCTTAAAGAGGTCTGATAGGGTAGGACAATGGTGAAGATTTACTCAGGATCCAAGCGACGGCAGAAAGACTTGAATATCAAAGTTTCAATTTGCCAATAATTTATAAAAGTGAGAAAAGAAAGAAGGGCTTTACAACTATTTGTCGAAACATGAAAGGGGCCAAAAAAAAAGTGAATTTACATCGTTCTTTAAAAAGTCTGATAGGGTAGGACAATGGTGAAGATTATGATGATGCATCAAAATAAAGTTTGAGGATAGGACTTGGATGACATTATAGATAAGATAAGATATTTGATGAGAATATCCTTCCACTAACAGGAGAACAGTTGAGACTTTGAGGATAAGATGACAGACACTTCTAAATATCCTGAAAACCAAATAAGGCGGGACAAAAAAAAAAAAATTGAAATTATCAATAGAGCTTGCTTAGTTAGAGAGACTGGGCTGTAGATTCCACCCATGTCACATAACGCTTTTTGATTTGCCGTAGCAAAAGACTAGATATTGTCATTCCTTTGGAAGGTTTAAGCGTATGGTTAATATTTCCCAGAAATTGAGTCACGTACATTTATTTAATTTCTTTTATTTCAGAACTGATCTTTTATCGGTTTTCTCATGATCCAACTTTGTAAAACTGTCCTGTGATGATTCTAATCTCCAAAAGGATTAAATATATTTTCAATGGAATATATTTTATCCTTTTACTAGGCAATTGAAACTCTGAATTCTCAATTCAAGTATTTAGCAACAAATGTCTACTTGGAGCACTTTCACTGGTATTTATTTCTACGGAAATAAATTCAAACTTACTTGGGCAATTCTTAAAGCATGTAACACTAATGCTTTATCGATTTCTTTCGGCAATGGACGCTCATTATCAAAGTATATTTCCGACATCCGGTGTCCAAAGAGGGAAAATATTTTTATCCTGCAAAAAAAGTAATATAATGTATATTATATTAAACAAAAAAGCTTGACAAAAAATTTATGTAGCTCACCCTTTTTCTCCGATATACTGCTACTTCACAACGCATTGAAACCCATAACTGTCAAACAATCAGTCTAATGCGGTATTTATTTTTGCCCTTCCGCTGGCCAAAACTTTACCTGCGAACCGGCAGGTACCGGGAATTTATATTAGGGAACCAGATTTTGGGGCAGGGAGGTCTAAATTTATCTAAGCAGCCAAATAAAAAAAATATCAATAATAAGGAATAATAGCAATGTAAAAAATAGCAATATAAGGAATAAAGGATATAGTTGCAAACATCACAGAAATGCAGGTATCACTAGATTTGTGCACAACCCTCTCTCCCCTATATGGGTGTATCTTGTTATAACTGAGACTTATGAACCAAAGGGGGCACAAACTTTAGTAGGGTACTGCTCTTTTGAAATAAAAAACACGGAAAAGTCAAGATCGATACCAAAGCTTGAAACCAGCAAATATTTCTCGATAATACGGGCAGGATGTTTAATAAAGTACAAGGATTTCACCTGACAACCAGAATATTACTATAGTGTAATTGACTCTTTATAGGGTGTCTAATTTCCCCCAATGGGCTATGCCGGTCAGCAAAGCAATAAAATCGTAATTACAATATCTCATATTTTGATCAATGAATTATTTGTAATGTTTCGCCATGGATAATCTAACAAATTGGTCAAACCAGTCAAATTCCATAGCTGTAGTCTGTTCCGATGTAGGTATACAGCAAATCTAGTTCTAAATGTGCCATTATAGTTTGGCACAACCAACGGATGTGAGAAAATAATATCCAAAGTTATTAAATGCGTTGGAAACTAGGATAAACCTGAATTCACCAAAAGATATATTGTAGCATTACCCGATACGAGGTTGTCGTCACAGTATAAATGTATATAAACAGTAACGAAAAGTTTCTTCAGAAATTGGATAGATCAAAGCGCACAATGACGGAAAAACCGTCTGCATTACAGCAATAGTTTCAGCTGCTACTTATCATTCAATGCGCTAAACACTTGTCGTAGCACATGTGTGAAGGTGGAGTCATGAAGAGAGGTTTTGACTGATGCGTGCCAAAAATCTTTAATGAAGAGTACAGGACTTTTCGCTACTATTTATCTATATTTATACTGTGTTTGTGATTCAAAATGACTGGACCAAAGAGTATGGGTAACTTATAAGAATGGAAACTGGCACTAGTGTCGACAAAAAAGTATCAACGGCATCTAGCATGTGGCGATACTTGGCATCTTTTCAGTGTAATCATAAAAATAATTATATCGATTAGTATAGTTGGTAATATTAGGATAGTAATAAGTGTCTAATCTCAGTTCCTTACAGAAAAACGATTACGAAAAAATGCCAATGTGTCGCCAGACGCTAGATGACGTTGATAGTTTTGTTGTCAATGCTAGCCCCAGTTTCCGTTCTTATAAGTTACCCATACTCTTTGGACTGTATATTAAATATTAATAAGTTCCCTAATAATCAGTTGGTGTGTATCATCATTACTAAAAACAGGAACATAAAACCAAAAACTGGAACCCTTAGGATTAAGAAAGGTTCGATTGTTCTAGCCTAAAATATGAAAATGGACCAACACTACGTTGAGACAAATTTGGAAGTGAATACGTAAAACAAATACAATTTCAGGTTAACAGTACTGGAAAATGAATAAGCAAATATATTACAAACTAAGTTTTATGAGTAGGCGCATTTGGCCTTCTATATTAGCAGTGGTGTATACTTCATTTCTTCGGTACTGACGTCACTGACGTCAAAAATCCCCCCTGAAAACGTCTTTATACTTCCCAATAATCAATACTATAAGTAAACAATGAACGAAGTTCATAACTTGCAGCTCTTCCCCCGGGGCATGTAGGGGGCTAAGTCGTCCTTAGGAGGGCAGCTTCTCCAGGGGCTGAGGGAGGTTATGGTATCCCCAAACACATAGTTATTGGGCTTTTCAACTATGCTGAACGAAACGGCTATATCAAATTTTTGATCAAGTGAATTGGGGAAAAAATGAGCGTGGGAAGGGGAGTAGCTGCCCTCCCGTATTTTGGTCACTTAAAAAGGGCACTAGAAATTTTGATTTCAGATCAAATGAACCCTCTCCCGATCTTACGATCAATGGTTCGATATAATCACCCCTGGAAAAAAAAACAACAACAACAAAACAAATAAACAGGTATCCGTGATATTTCTTTTGGCAAAAAATGTAAAATTCCATATTTTTGTACATAGGAGCTTGAAACCTCTATAGTAGGATTCTCTGGTGTGCTGAATTTGATGAAGTGATCTTCATTAGCATCACTTGATGTTTTAGGGGGTTTCCCCCTTTTTCAAAAATTGGGCAGATTTTCTCCGGCTCGTAACTTTTGAAGGGTACCGTTAAATTTGAGGAATTTTTACATGTTTTGAATAAGCATCAAAATTTGACTCTTTTGATCTATCTATTGTTATCAAGACTCAGTTTCTTAGAGTTTCGGTTACTATTGAGCCGCATCGCTTCTTACTTAAAGTTCGTTACCACGAACTGTTGATAATACGTTTACAAATTTGTTGAGCCAAAAAAAAAGTTATACATTTTAGCAGGAAAGAACAGCCCTCTTTGGCCATAAGAAGAATTTAGGAAACATAAAGCTTATAAATAAGTTCAACACGGCAGTGAATCTGAACTTTTATTCTTTTACTAGCGAATTCTGGCTCTAACTAAATTTGGTCTTTGACATATAAATAAGGTTACGTAGCAGTGGCCGTTACCTAAGAGCATGGTTTTGAATTAAATAAAGATGGTTTGACTCCAACTAAACAAAGATTCAAGAAGCATCTTCCATTGTTAAGTACACAATTGAGATATTGAATATTTACAACTTCTGTAGAGGCAAGATCGTCATTAAAGTTTCAATTAATACATTCTCCCGTGAACCATCAACCAGTCACCTAGTAAAACCCCAAGTAAACTACCTGCGATTTATCAATAACTCACAATATTAATACATAGATAAGATAGTGGCGGTTAAATGGTAGCCTGGCGACAACAGATGCATTGCCCCATCTATTTCTTTACTGTATACCTAATGTGATTTGACAAAAACAATTTCTTAGTATAAAGCTTGTTCCTCACTAAATGTATTATATGATAAGATTGCCACAATTCAAATTGATCCTTTGCATCTCAGACGCATTATCCCTTTGATCCGTCTTATTTACACTTCGTTAACCCCATCATCAAATACAGGAAGCAGGAATGGCTCTGAAATAGCAAACCAAATATCATCTCATTTTATTTCTCTATCTCTCAAAGCTTATCCGAATTAATCAGGATCTCTGTGACAATAACTGCCGCTTCCAATCTGCCAATGGTTCGTTTTAGAAATGTCACAAGATAGGAAATCTGATATGTATTAGTAATTATGTTATCTACAATCAGAACAAATTATGTGCAAAAGCAAGTTTTATCATAATTAGAACGGCCATATATAAACATAACACATTGCATCGAAAAAAAGAGAAAATTTGACACAGCATATATTATAGGTGACCATACCATAATTAAATATCTCCTTTTTTTTATCTATGGTAAAAAAAACGATATTTAGCGAAATTATTCTATGCGAGAAAGAAAATCCAACCTATTGTTCCTCAAAATTTGTTTTTGGTATAGAGTGAGTTTTGATTTTGTACCGCCAAGAAGTGAATAATAAGCACAAATGCTTGCTTCTCCGTGAACACGTCTTCATAATCTTGTTCTATATATTCGAAATTGGTACCACAATCACGTGACGTTCAACAACGGCTATTTAAACCAAAAACTAGTAGTTCTCTATTAAACAATTAATGCCATTTAGTTTTCAATACTCATAAGAGGGTATATGTTTTTGGTATATGTTTGCCTGTCTTTCAACAGTCTCTTTGGCTTGTACTATATGAAAGAGTATCAAAAGGTCTCGAAATCAGGCGGCAAGCTCACAAAATCTTGTTTTTTGTGACTTAATTGTCAATTGAAAAATGGACAGTGTGAATAATGAATTCCAAGTGATTTGTGTCTTCTTAGCGTATAAACTATCTTCGTGCTGAAGTCACTAAGTTACATTCAAAATAATAACACAAAAGGTTATTACCAGAATGCCATTTTATTTCCTAAGTTACTAGCGTTAGTCATGAACATAAACACACTTCCTTTGCGGAGTGTAGAGGTTTTTGTAAACCTTATAATACTTGGTTACAATCAAAATACTTGCGGTGAGACACATTTTGCAATTTGAGCTAAGCACGATTTCCAAGAAATTATGTTTTTAATGTTTATGTGACTTAGGGAGCAAAATACATATCCCTTTAAAATAGAATTTTTAGTAGGGCACACAACTCCTTATTCCCAAAATTCCAATTGACAAACAGCATAAAATGTTACAGAATCCCAAAAAAAGTTTAATTTTGTACAAAAAAGTTTTCACCAAAATCCTCCTGCCGAAGCTATACGCAGTCAAAGCTTGAAGCAAATTAGCATTGAAACTCGGCGACGTCTAACTTCACAGGTTAAAAATTGAACAAGTGCTAATTAGTTCAAAAGCTGTAGAACCAAAGGTTTAAGTGGTCAAATATTTTCCCTTAATTCTTCAACCTTCTGAGGGCAAATCACCTCAGGGCTGCACTAACCTTCCGAAACCATCGCCAATAAGAATAACATTTTTTCACGTGTAAAAAAAAACTTGGTTAGTCTTACACATTTTATTGGGGGGAGGGCAAGGGTTCCTATAAAACGTACAATCTCTTAAGAGTCAAAATGAACCTTAGGAAAAAAGCCGAGCAACTTCTTGAAGATTTTTTTCAGACAAAACCTACTTCTTTTTGCTTTTGGATTGCAAAAACTATTTTTTATTTATTTATTTAAATCTGGATTGCAATAAAATAAATGTTTATGAGGCTTCTATCGAGAAAAATTTAAAGTTACTCCCCAAAACTCCCTAAACGGAACATGCGCATCTCCCTTAAGGTAGCAAAATTATAGAAAACTCATTTGATTCCATTTTTTGGCTTGTAATCTTCGTCTTCGTGTAGTTTCAATACTAATTTACACTTTAAATTACTATGCTAATTTTAGGCCGGTTACTAATTTACATAGTTAGCCTTAGTACCCTTTGAAGAAAGGGATGGGCATCATGTTAATATCCTTCTCCTATCGTGGATTAACATTAAAAAAATTTTTTTGGCATCAACACATATTTGCGGATCCCCTTTGTTTTATTTCCTAACTCTATTTTTATCTAAGCGTGTAACCCATCATAAAAAAAAACTTGCCGCAAAAATATTTGTTTATGCTCATGAAGATCAGGAAGACTTGATAGGAACCAAATTCACAATCACCTTAGTTTAGTCCACAACAGAGTTGCCAGACGTATTTTATTGGAGAGTGAAAACCAAATTTTTGTCATCTTCTTTTAAAGCAAAAAATTTTTACTGGTATCTTTGACTTTGCTTAATGACCAAATTTGCGAATCAATTTGACCAATTGTTGACCAAAAAGTCAGCTTTTGTTCACTTGCACCTATGAATAAATCAAATCGTAGTGGACCTACAATAACTGGGCAAATATCCATTTTCAAAATTCCTTCAGAAATTGCTCAGTTTACTTAATTTGATTTCATTTCACATACCAAACCAGCAATAGGTGCTTGAACACTTAATGACCCTAAAAATCTGAAAAACAAAACAAGGTCGGGGTGTCTTTGGTTTGACAACAGAGTTGCCAGGGGTGTCTTTGCGCCGTTTTAGCACTATTTGAGGCGGTTGACCATTGAATTTTTTAAATCAGCGCATTTTTTTGGAAAATCGTTCATTTGGCGCGTTTTCACTGGAAAAATGAGGATTTTTCACTAGAAAAATGAGGATTTTGCCGCAATTTCACTTTTATGGCGGCGCAACCTTAAACCAGACACCTGGTAATACTGGTCCACAGAATTCTCGTTTAAATAGAGGTTTGAAAGAAGATGGAAATAGAGTTATACTTAAAATCAAATATTTTACTGACGCTAAACAAAAACTAAATCAACAAATCCTCTTGTACAATTCCTTCTTGGCCTCTTTATACAAATTATACGAAATGCAAATATTCTCTTAATGCAGATCTTTTTTTATCTTTTATGATAATAAATATTAAAATATTTGTATCATTATGAGTTTCTTCCCAAATCTTACGTCGTTTTTCAATTATAAATTTGAAATTATGGCCCACTGCAGATCGGTAAAAATGAAATAGATATTGCTAACATTTCTTGCTAACATAATCTTTCTTTATATATTTGGTATTGGTACCACAATCGTGTGACGCGATACAACGGGTACCTGAACCTGAAGCGAGTAGTTCTCTTTTGTACAATCAGTGTTAGTTGGTTTCAATATTCATAAGAGGGTATATCTTCATTGTTGTTATGCCTGTCTTCTAACAGTCTCTTTGGCTTGTAGTATATGTAAGAGTATCAAAAGGCCTCAAAATAAGGCGGCAAACTCATAAAATTTTGTGACTTAATTGCCACTTGAAAAATGGACATTGTGACTAATGATTCCAAATGACTCGTGTCTTCTCAGCGTATAAACTGTCTTCGGTCTGAAGTCGCTAAGTTACATTCAAAATAATAACAGAAAAGGTTATTACGAGAATGCCATTTCCTAAATTACTAGCGTTATTCAGAAATATGACACTTCCATTGCGGACTAGAGGGGTTTTTGTAAACCTTATAATACTAGGCTACAATCAAATATTGGCAAGATAAACTGCACCCAGAGGAGACGTTCACACTACGGCACATCCGTGGTAAGTGAAGGAGCGATCGGTGATGAAAATACAGTTATAAAACCCATTTCGTCTTTGAAATATCACACAAAACGCTGGATCAGGCCGTGGGAGAAACTGCTTATCCACAGAGCATCACAAGAATAGTAGGAAGAGTCAGTTTTAAAAACCACCTTAAAGGGTCAAGCAAAAGTAGGCCTACAATTTTCCTTAAAGTCGCCTTTGGAGAAGAGGATATCACATCTTGACAACCTTTTTGGACAGGTTGGTAAAGGTAAAAAAAAAAGATAAAGGATACGGCACTAGACCCTTCAAGTCAGTCCAAACCGGCGGTACTGAACTCTTCCTGCCTACCTTCCCCAAATTCCTTCAGGTACCCAAGATTTTTTATTTCAAATTTCTCAGATTCCAGATTTCTCAAGGCCCAGGTACTTCGGTCAAGTTGGGATTGACCAAAGTGATTTTACAAACTTTATTGAAGAAAACTCAATACCTTAAATGGTATTTACCTCTAAATTAGTGTTATGATAAAAATGCGTCATGAAACGGTAGAGTTGAGGTAATCATCTCTTAAATGAAATTTTTCTCCTCCAAAGTGATTCAGAAATTCAAAATTCCAAAATTGGGACGTATTTTCACATATAACAAGGTAACCCTAGAGGTCCAACAAAAGGAGAAAAATTGCACAATTACAAGGAAATAAAATCGTAAATCAAATAAGAAGAGGAATGTAATTTTAATTTTAGGAGTAGAAGGAGTGTCCGAAAATATGGAAAGAATTGCTTCCTTTATTGATGCTATAGCATACACTAGCATGAGGTTATACCCTTACCTGATTTCCAGCATTAAGGAAAAGCTGCCAAAAGCCAGAGGATAATAATAGAAAACCACAAAGTCAGCCAGGTCGTGATTAAGTGCAAATTTTGGAGAAAAAGAAATGATATAGCAACCAATACAATATAAAATTCCAATTCATAAATAAAATAAGTCAATAATAAATAAAAGAATTAAAAACTGAACCAAAAAATATCGCCAATAGGCCTCATCAGAAAAGTATCACAAGCCAGTATGTATTCTAAGTTTATAAGTCATCTTACAGCAATCCTTTAGGTTTGACTTCACCCTTCTAAAGCGGAAATCCTTTATATACATACTTTCGAGCTTTAAATGCGACAGAGACAAAAAACATCTTTGCAGAATAGACACCCTTTGAAAAGACAATTTCTTTCTTAAATGCTTTCTTAGTAATAAGGTAATTCAAGGAAGGAAGTGGTCACTAAACAGAGTTTTTAGTATTTCCAGAAGCAGGTTCTCCAAGAAACATATAACATTCACAGACCTTGCAACGTTGAGTGCCCTAGTCAAACTAGCTCAGCTCGAACAATAACAAAAATGTTTGTATCTATTGTGACTTTAAGATAAGTGTATTTTGAAAACAGTAAAATTGCAGTTTCAATCAACTAATTGCCCCAGGCCAATACGCAACAAGCTAAATAGCAGAAGGAAAATGTTCAACCTAGAAGAAAGCTTATTCGAGAGGAATTAAACAAACAAATCAAGGCTCTAAGTATGAAAAAAAAGGATAATATCTGGAAGAAAAAATTATGGACGGTGATAGATATAAAATTAAGAGTCATCAGCAAATAAAATAGAATGAATATCAGCACCAAGGTCATCTTCGACAAGATAATGAATATATAATGATGAAATCAGAAGATAGAGGGCAGAGCCCTGTGATACCACTCTTTCTTATTAATCAGAGGTAAGAAGGTCAATTTTTAATAATCAAAATCTGGGGAAATTAACTAAGAAAGAAATTAAACAGGTCAGGGGCAATGGAATGCACATCAAAAGAAGACAACTTTCTAAGAAGAAACCTGTGATGTACCATATCAAGTGCTTCCAAAAGGCCCGAGAAGATAGCTAAGACGCACAGGCCCTTAGAGAGGCTCTCGTGAACAAACTCAGTACTATCAGTAATAGCATGCAGGGTGAAAATTACGGGCAAAAACCTTGCTAGTGAGGAAATAAAAGAGAATTTCCTGTAGAAGATTTTATATTAGAAATAGAAGAAGAAAGTCTCTGACTCATAACTCTTTCTAGGATCTTGGAAATTTTTGAACCATTATGGAAGGGATTTGTAATCATAGCTTACAGATTACCAGAAATTGTAACTTTCACAGCTTGGTTTTGGGTAGCTGCCCTGTTTTTTTCTTTTTTTTTTCTATTTCATTTAATTCAGTTAAAGTACAAAGTTAAAAACCATTATAAATTTGAATTATTTAAAAATATATAATTAGCCCCTCAGATATTTCCGAGAAAATATAAACAATGTTTACCTTTTTTTTCTTTTTTTTTAATAGTTGAAATAAAGCTTGACAAGGTTGCTGATGTTTTTCTCATATGCACGATTTCAAAAGAAAATTATTTTAGTTAAGAACTTATAGAAGTACAATTTGTATTGGTTTCAACAAATTGTTCAGAGAAATGTATGAAGTAAAAGAAAAGAGTAAATTCTTACCTGTAATCCACAATAGAGGCAACCGGGTTCCCATTTAAGACGAATCTTTGCAGACAAGGTAAGCTAGATACGCATTTGACTGATTCTAGATGTTCAATACAGTTCCATCCTGCTTCTAATTGCTCAAGCGAGTATAACTTACTAAGTCCATTCAAATTCGACAGTTTGTTATGTGAGACGTTGAGCTTCACAAGGTTTCCAACTTTCGTATGCAAGCTGAAAACAAAAAGTATAAAACATAATAAGCCGAATGACTTGTGAGATTTGTGTTTCCTTAACATTTCATTGTGTTTTCATAACATTTCATTGGTGTTTCTAAACATTTTCATCTTTGTCAATCAGTACAAACGAAAGAAAGGATATGCTAAAATAAACTTGATGCATTGGATGCAAAGTACCCAGCATGTTGGTCAAGGGTGCATCCATATTTTTTTTTTCGGGGAAGGGGGGTTTTTTAAAGACTTAAAAAAACGCATCAAAATTTATTTATATGAATTTTTGTTACGTTTTTACGAGTCGGGCAAAATTCCGAGGTGTTCAAACCCTCCAACACCCCCTAGATACGGCCTTGAAGTTGGTTCAGGTTTAACAAGGGTTATGGCGTACTGTTAACCTTCTTTTCTCGAAAATAATATTGATGAGCCAATTCTTTATAAAGAAAACTAGAGAAACAATGGCAGCACATCATAGGGCAACTCATTAGGGAGAAAGCTCGTTAGGGAGACAATTCGACTTGACGGATAAGTGGTAGAAGTGCCGGAAGGAGGGAGAGGTGCATATTTTTCAGAGTTTGAAGGGGCACAGTTGAGGAGATTAATAGTAGCCTAATGCTGATGAAGACAACAACGACAGTAAAGACAATACCAGTGATTGCGACGGCTTTCTAGTAAGGATTAACCTTATCGACATTTGAAAGCTTTGCTTGGGCGACCTCTTGGAATTTAAATTTTCTTCTATTACAAATTGAGTCCTTCAGAAGTCAATTCCAAAGAATATACGGCAAAGAAAAATCAAAAGAGACAAATTGCATGCTTTGACTACCAACCATCTGATTGGAATAAATGCGTTTAAAAACATTTTACTATATAGCAAGTCAAATTGGGCTCTAAGCTTATTTTCTAGTATGATGACCCAAAATAGTCTATCAGGTCTCCTTTTTTTTAAGTTTTGATTAAAAGCCTCGCTCCCAACGCATGAATATTTGCCCATGACCTATGAGTCGTAGAATCCTGCTATAAACGTAATGAGCCAATCTTATGAGTGTCTTCAATGACAACGCACGTGATGCTACGGACTTAGACATGAGACTGAAATCTTCTAAAACCACGATAGTGTCAATAAGTTTTCTTAATCCTCACCACTTTTTGCTAATCGTATCTTTCATAAAATTTATGTGTCCTTCTTCATATGACTTGGTGTCACGCTTTCTTCTAATTTAAAGTGAAACATTCATGTTAAAAGCATCATCCACAAAGTCAATGGTTTGTTCCCCTCCTTAAGCTCATACCTAAGTTTAGCGCCCTCGTCTCATTCTGTAAGGATTTATACCTCCTTTGTTCACCCTCTATTCAAATTTGCTTGTCCAGTTTGGAGCCCTGGAATTTCACAGGAAATCTGGATAAAACTGAATCCATCCAATAAAGAGAATGCAAATCACAGGCAACGCGCTAGCGCTGCCTAAATAAAGAACGATGTGGGCACAATGTGTTTTTTTTTTTTGGTTCTCCAAACTTCGAAAAGGGCTCATTGGATTGGAAATTGAAGTGTCTAGTGCCCTTTTGGTCAAAAATGATTGAAGGGCAACTAGCCCCCCCCCC
>JAQQPU010008543.1:21906-35330 GCA_029168905.1 Artemia sp. Kazakhstan ARC1039 | reverse complement strand
AGAGTTTTTGGTTTATCACCTTAAGGGAGTCAAGGAGTCAATCTTCCTTATTCATTATGAAAAATCCTATACTGGGCTTAGTACCAAAGTCGGCCAAGTTCAAAATAGAATCCAAACTTGGGCTCCTGTTGTTAAATAGCTGCACTTGAAACCCCCACATTCTCGTATCTTTCTAAGATTAATTAATTTAATTACGAGTCTTAATCAAATTATAAACTCCAGTACTTATTTCTGTGAGAAAATACTGTTCAATTTGTTAAGAGGGTTTTTCCGAGAAAAATGGACTTTATTTGCTTTTACTATGATCTCTTTATATCTAAATTATAGATTAACTAAATATATTAAGAAAAAACATAGTTTTGAGGGTTGCGAATAGAATTTCGATTATAAAAATTGTAAATTTCTTGAAATATGCCTTTGAGCTTAGGTCGATAGCAATGAAGGTATTACTGCGATTAGAGTTTTTTTAACTTAAAAATAGATTATTTTCAAAAAATCAGTTGATGTGAGGTAAACTAAGCAGGTTTACGTCAAAATAAATGTTTTATTACAGTTTCAGACAGAGGAAAACTAAAAAAGAGGGTACATTATTAAAAACCCTTTGATAGATTACTGAGTCATATGCATTTTATGAAAAATTAAACACAACAAGGAGGTAAGATTGACAATTTTGCCTGCCTTTTTTGACTGTATTTATCTAAAAATCAATCTGTTGGCCATTTTCGCTGTGTTTACATTCTACTATCTGATCTTTTGCTTTTGCTTGTGATTTTTGATCAATTTTGTTTGAGTGTTTTTTGAAATTGTGTTAATGTCTTCTGTGCGGAAATATATTTTGAATTTTCTCCTATTTTGCAGTTTTTTTTTATTTCATCTGTCTTTTTCTTCTGTGTTTTTTAACTGTAAAACAAAAACCGTTGCTGAAACTTTAATAAAACAATAGAGACGTTTTCAAAATAGCATATGCTTTAAAGAAATGCCATTACCGTGATCTTAAAAAGTGTTCTAAAAATGAGGTTTCCAAAGTTGTTTAATATGTTTTATTTCAAGAGAGACAAACTATATTTTATTTTTGAAAAAGGAAACAAAAGCCTAGATGACTTATTATTAGTTTTAAAAATAATGTTTAAACTTCAGGCTGCAAACATATAAATGGTGAATTTAACCATTTTTTCATCATATTCATCAATTAAGGGTACTTTGATAACGTTAAATTAAGAAGATAAAACGTTATTTCAGAAAGATACCAAAGTACGATTGTCTGGCGATTGTCTTTCTTTCCTTCCTTTTGCACTTTGGTATCTTGTGAAAATAGAATAGATGGGTTAATCTAATACACACAGGGAATGTTACTGCTAATACTAGCACACAAACAACGTTATGGTTTTCTAGGAAAGCAGTACAGGCCCAGTAATTGACGAATTGGTCATCAAACCCCCATCTGTTTGTTTAGCATTAAAGATCATAACGGACGTTGTAACTTAATCTGCAGGCCTAATGAACTTCAAAATTGTCTAAGATGTATTTTTCTTCTTAGCATACATTGCTCTAAGCTTATCAGGTCACATTACACTGAAAGTCTAATTTCTGAAAACAACTAATTCCTCAGCAATAAAATTAAAGCAACCCATCTTTTTTTTCTAAATTCAAGCAATTTTAAAGTTGATGCTACTGTAGGAAAAAAACACTGATTTTACTAGATATTCACCAATTAAAAGCTCAAGAAACGAATCATGACCTAAAAATGACTCAAGTTGGCAGCTCTACAGCTAAAACAATAATAAAATATCTGGATAATATCACAACTATCCATTCAACATAAAACATTCTACCACTTAACTAAAAAATTAATCAGTCCTTATAGCTTAAAAAATATATATTCTTGTTCATTTGTTCATCGACTGCTTATTTTAAGTGATTACCACTACTACTACTATTACTACTAACAGCACCTCACTGCAGCCCCAATCCGGCTGAGTTCAACACAGCTTCGCACGCTCCTCCTCCATACTGATTTATTCAAAGGTTCCCTCTTTACACCCTTCCAAGAAGTCCCAATTTCCTTTAAGTCACTTCTTACGGACGTCTTCCTACCCCATTTGTTGATTTTTGTCTGGCCGTAGATGGTGGCCAAAAAGGATTTTTTTACGGATTAAGGCCTCCGTCATCCGTAGAACGTGTCTTACCTGCTCTTAACTTCAAATAACAGCTTACTTCGATATCTGAAATTTGAAATGAGCTAAATTGCATATATCTACTCAAAATGAAATACCACTCGGCCTCAAGGACGAGGTAGTTGACAAATCTAATATGATTGGACTGCCGTGAAAACATTTTTCCCGGCGTTTTCGATGTCTTTGAAAATATTTTCCTTGCGCGCACAGCTGGTTGTAAAATAACAGTCTATTTTATTCAAATAGTTTTAAGTGGTTTAAAATTTTTCTTGAAGAGAAGGCTCTCATCTTAGACGAATTTTCAAAGCTTCTGACCTATTTATATTATGCTTATACTAAGAATGATTTAAAAGATCTTTATAAATCCTATTTCTGAGCAACGATCTTACTGCTGTAGCTTCCATAAAATTACTTAATTTTTAAGTAGGTCTACATTTTAAGTATTTTCATTTCACTGTTTTTGTGTAGGAAGCAAATAAGAAGAAGATGGAAATCGACCGTAAAAAGGCCGAGGTCCGAAAAAGGCTCGAAGAGGCCTCTGCGGCCAAAAAACAAAAGAAGGGTTTCATGACCCCTGAAAGGAAGAAAAAGCTTAGGGTAAGTAACTTTTCTTTTGCTCTTTTCTAATATATAATTCTGATTATCAGTTTATTTGCGTGTTCATCGGCGGGAATTGGACGGATGTATGTGCACCACAGATTTTGAAAATACCCATTTCGCGGGTATTTTCATTCGAAATGTTTTTTTGTATTTTATTGACAATATTGGAAAAAACGACAAAGTTGCCCTTCATCCCCTCCCCCCAGAAAAAAATTTGTAAATTGACGCATCCTGGGAATGAAGATCCCCAATGTTCTCATTTATTTGGTCTGTGACGTCTGCATAAGCTTTTTTATCAATCAATATTCCCCCCGACGAGGAAACCTGACGAGTTGTCAAGGAGTGATAGGACAACGGTAAGGAACAGGTTGAACAGTTCCGGTGAAAGCAAGCAACCCTGCAGCACATCAGTTGACGTTTCAAAGCTATCGGAAAGGCCCTCCCCCGTCATAACGCGGCTTCTGAACTTTGAGTACATATGTCTGATCAATGGCACTAAGTTCTGTGGTATAGCAAAGTGATACCAATAGATACATCAAAAGAATTGGCTTATTATAATGATTCTAAATATATAAAATTCATTAAGTTTAGTGTTACCCTCCAAAGGCTACGAGCCTGAAAACATTTGTCTAATTTTCAAAAAAGGCGGAAACACCCCTTAGAAGTCGAGGAATGTTAATGAAAATCACATCATCAGATTAAGAGTATCAAAGAACCCCACTGTAGAGGTTTCGAGCTCCCATTTGCGAAAATGTGGAATTTGTATTTTTGCAAGAAGAAAGACTACGGATGTGTGTTTATTTATTTCTTTTCCAGGGGCACAGTTCATATAATTATCCAGTAAGCTTATCGCAGATCATTTCTGGTCTTCGTTCTCGGTGCGAACAAAAAGCTCCCCCCACTTCTTTCTGCATTAGCGGGTTAGTCTGTTTCCGATTGTTTCCAACAAAGTTGGAAACCACTTGTTTCCGATTAGATCCCAGTCTGACTTGTCTACCCGTGAAAAGATCTGATGCCACCTATGTTTCTATCTGCAAAAACGTTCTCTGGAGCACTCGCACCTTGGTCCGGGTTTTTATAATGGGTGAGATAGGGAAAGATCATACTGGATAATTATATAAACTGTGTCCAGGGGTGATCGTATCAAACCAAAGGTCCTAGAATATAGAAAGATCATCTTTCGGACGAACATTAATAGTTCTAGTGCCCTTTTTAAGTGACCAAAAAGATTGGAGGGCAATTAGCCCCCTCCTACGTCCTCCCCCCTCCTAAGTGGTCCATCCAAAATTTTGAGATAGCCATTTAGTTCAGCATAGTTAAAAGGTCCAATGACTATACCTTTGGGGATAACCTGCCCCCCCCCCTAGCATATAAAGAAAGAGCTGTAATTTACGGAATTTACCCGTTGTTTACGTTGCTATTTGTTATTGGGAAACATACAATCTTTTTTGAGAGGAGGATTTCTGATTGGGGGATTAACTACGATGAAAATTTTCCATGGGGAGGGAAGTTGAGCTTTCAGAGGTGAGTGTCCGGGGGTGAGCTTTCCTGGGAAAATTTTAAACTGGGAAAATTTGTCAAAACTCCTTTACGAAATTCTTTTTATTTGTCTTACTTTGTCTTTGCCGACTAGATTTAACATGTGGAGATGGCTTTTTGCATGGGAGTTTGCATGGGGAGGGAGGATTTGTCGCCAAAGAAATTTTTCCTTGGGGAAATCTCCTGCCGGAGCAACTTTCCACTGGGGTGGGGGGACTTCCGGGAAAAATTTTCCACGGAGGGGTAGATATAAGATAAAATAAGGAGGGGTAGGTAGATAAAAATAATTAGAAATTTAAATCTCTTTCAAATGAAAGTATGCTAAGGAGACTTTTTCAGGCGGATCGTCCGCAAGAAATTTCTCTGACGGATTTTTAGCGAGGATGGGATTTTCCGAGGGGAATTTTCCGTGGGGGGGGGGGTATGTATTTTACGCGAAAGGAACTTTACTTTGAAGAATTTTCTGTGGGTGGAGGAAAATTTCCATGGAGGGAAGCTGGATTTCTCAGTATTATTTGAAAAACGATCAGAAATTAAATAAAAAAAAACAAATAAGTTTTGTTTTCAACTGAAAGTAAGGATCAACATTGAAACGTATAACGAACAGAAATTATTCCATATATGAGGGGTGTTGCTCGCTCTTTGCGCTAAAGTTTGACTTTTTGTCCCAATTCTTTAAGAGCGTCCTGAAGCACCTGGCCGTTTAATTACAGTAAGAAGCTGTTCAAAAAGTTCTAAAATTATTTAAGCATTAAGAGCGAGCTATTGAGGAGGGAGCAAACCCCTCTCATGTACGGAATAATTTCTGTTCGTTTTAAGTTTCAATTCTGCTCCTTAGTTTCACTTAAAAAATTTGTTTTTTACATTCAGTTTAAACATGAAACTACCATTCATTACGAATAGATGACGGATCATATTACCTTAGTTTTGATAAAACCATTATTTTATCTTGATTTTCCTTACAACGACAAACGTTGATACTATATAATATCCAGGAATACTTGGGGGTTTAAATTTTCTTTTGAATATTTTTTTGGCCATATTATCAATTTTTTACACAAAAAAAGTGTTCAACTTTCCCCGAAACTTGAACAAATTCACGTTTACGAGGGTTGATCTTTAACTTTTGTGTTTACAGTTGCTGTTGCGTAAAAAAGCCGCTGAAGAATTGAAAAAGGAGCAAGAAAGAAAGGCTTCCGAACGTAGGAGAATCATTGAAGAACGTTGCGGACAAGCAAAGAACTTAGACAATGCAAATGAAGGTAAAATAAGCTTAATTTTTTCGAAAAATTACTTCCTGATGCGGCACAATGGTACAATTTAGTTATTTTCATGATTACTTTGATCTAAGTTTTCAGGTAGAGCCTAGAGTGGATTTTAAACTAGATTAGACAGTGGATTTTTTTTTAACAGTTTAAACATTGACCGTCAAAACAGTGCGTATTTTCAGCCAATAAAAGCCTTTGAGCTAGATGTACTATTTGTCGGTTATTTAAGCCTTCAAATAGTGTTATTTCTTCTTTTTATTTATTTCCTTCAAAACAATATTTGAAATCAATAGCTTTAATCAGTAATTTGCTCAGAACTTGCATTTTTGGAGAAATATTTTGATTTCTATGGCCGATATAGAATCGTTTGTTTTATTTTGGATCACTCACTTCAATCACACAGAAACAGAGGGACTTGTTGTAAAAAATGTTATGACAGAAAAACTTCCCGTTCTTTTTATTGGCTTACAGTTCCGCATTGAAGAACCAATCAAGTGGAACTTAACTTTTGGTTATTTTTACTGGCTCAAGATTATAAATAGAAATCAGGTTTCAAAATGTTGGAACTATTTTGCTTCCCTTTCTGACACATACTTAAGAAATAGTTTGACTAGCCTATGAAAATACATCTTTAGGACACATGCCAACAAAATTCAAAATACTTCGAAACACAGAACTATCGAAGAGCAATGTTTCTTTCCACTTTTTTTTCCATCAAAGCAATGCCTATCACCAAAATACCATCAATAATGACAGACAATATGAAGGCCATCGTAATCGTAAAAGCTTTTTCATCGTAAAACTATCATCGCCAGTCGGAAAATCTGTTAGTCTTAGGCTTTCAGGTCTTTTTATTGTGAACTAAAAAGTTGCTACTAATCAGAAACTAGTTTTTATACTTATCACTAGTGTGGTAAAATCTGATAGTTGAAAGCGTTCCGAAAATTGGAATTTAAAATATAGTGATTGTCATTGGAGACATGTTGTAGTACTTGTGCATTATATCTAACACATCGCTATACACGAGAGAAGTCAAGTTTGGTTAATGCAAATGAAGTAAAATAAAGTACGATGAAAGTATAATATTTTAGAAACAGATTTGGGCTATATATTTGCACATTAGGGGTGGGGGTAAAGCATAGCATATGTTAATTACGTAACCTAACCTATTTACATTTTCTCCCCCTAAACCCCCCAAAAACAACAGTTTAAATATTGTAAACGCAATAAGAAATCACGCTTTGCGATCCATTTATCTAGCAAATACCCGTTTGTCTCGTTTCCTTTCTGGTTTCCTTGTAGAGTCTATAACAGTGTGTTAGATACAATGCAGAAGTACCCATTTTGTTAATATTTATGTTAAAGCTTTCTTCAATATAAGCCAAATTCAGAAATGTTGCTACCGGGTTGCACTAAATTCTATCAGCCAAGTTTTTCAACCCTGGGGCTATGATCCCCTGTGAACTTCATATTCCTTAGACAAGGGGCCTCAGTCAGTTAGAAAAGATTGAACGTTATATGCGAAAGAACCGTTGATTTACATACAAACAACTACAAATACAATAATAAAATGATATAATAATGAATTAGCTTGAATCGCCCAATAACTAATGAAATAATTTGACTCTACACAGAAGTTTGAAAGACTTCCACAAAATCCATAAGTAGTTGCTTCTGTCATAATAGTATCTTCTTGAATTACAAATAATGAGACCCCAAAACTTTTAAAACAAGACTTGGTACCCACGGTTCTAAAGCGTCAAAGGTCGGCCTTGAATTAAATAAAAGAAAGGGAAATAAAAGAAAGGCTTTGATATTATGCAACGGCCAGTGACTTTATGGCATAACTATTTCCCTGACGGAGTCATTCTGTCAAAGCATAAGTTGCTTTCTTAAAACAAATGTACTACAAGTGCGAAAAACCTAGGGATAAAGTGGGTAAATCCTAGCCATGCATCAAGAACTGTCGATGTTCCTGGCACATAAAGGTACTATCTCATTATGCGGGCCTCTTGGGTTAATCACTATAGAGTAGGCAATGATTAAACCTGTTTTTGACGTCTTAACTGTTATAGAGTAGGCAATGATAGCAAGGTTTTCATTGTGTATACGATATTAAACTGTAGTTTTTCGGGGTTTTTTTGGGGGGGGGAAGGTACCTAGTTTAGGTTAGGTTACGTATTTAATATATGCAATGCTTTACCCCCCCCCCAATGTGCAAATGCATACCCTAGCCCAATTTTTTTTCTAAACTATTATATATTCATCCAATTTTATTTTATTTCATTAGCATTAACCAAACTTGACTTTTCAGAGAGGTACGCATAATGGGACAGTACTCACATAAATTATACATAAAAACAAGGCTAATTCAAAACATTTGTTTTTCTCGTGATGAACTAAATGCTATCGTGAATTTCTCTGTCTAAATCTAAATAAATGGGTGCAATTTTCACAATTTACTCTAAAGACCTTAGTCTCACATCCAAAGAACTTAAGTATATGCACTCAACTAGCTAAAATTTAAAATTTGTTATTTATTTGTGTAAACTAAACCAACATTTAATTAGTCATAATACAATTTGATTTTAGGACCTTTATAGCGGTGAGCCTAAGTACCAATTTTTGCAAAAATACCGATAAATATCGTTAAAGTCTGTACGACAAGAACTGTTGCCCAAATTCTCGCAGAAACATCCACAGTATTTCATAGATAAAAGATAAAAATATGCAGAAGCATTTTTCATAAAAAACCTATTATTGTTTGCTCACTTTTTCTATTTGTCATTCATTTATTTCGACTGATTTATTCATTCTTTAACTAAAGCACTGTTTAAGAATGAATGATGGTTATATAAAACAGTTGTTATAGTTATGATTATGTTAAAACCCTAGCAGTGGAGATAATAAAGTGAAGACCTAGCATCATAGCAGAAAAGAATAGTGTATGCGTATCAAATAAACTATTCTGATCTCGGTATTATTGATATTAGATTTTTTACTTCTGGTAATATATCTGATATTACAGTTCTCCTATGCCGTTCGAAAAAAAAAATTACAAGGAATAAAAGTATCAGACGTCCGATATTTATTTGGATTTCATCGCTGAAACCTTTTTTTTGTCTATTTCAATTTCTTGGTTTTTGTCTTTTTGCTTTTTGTATTCTGGTTTTCAAGAAGTTACGTAATTTTAGCTGACATAGTATCTACTTGTTCAAGTTATCAAGAGCGCATTATAGCCCTTGAAAATGCAAAGTATGATCTGGAGTTTGAAGTACGCCGCAAAGATTTTGAGGTATTATTTTTCGAAACGCGCATTTTTTCGACTATCTTAACATCACCTTTTTAATTATTTATGTTTTTCTTTTTTGAGTTCACTTGGTTTTCTACCAGAAAAGAAGTGTCCACTTTCACGTGCACGAGTTGTATTTGGGATATTAACTAATATTTCTTTTTCTCTTTTCTTTTAGGTTTGTTTATTTTTGTTTTGGTTCTCGACACTCTGCTTTCATTTTCGCAAACTTTCTATATTTTTTCCTTTTTTCAACAGCTGAATTACAAACACTGTGCCGGGAATTCCATAAGAAAATTAGCTCTCTTGAACGGGATAAATATGATCTGGAATACCGAAGCAGATTGAAAGACTATGAAGTACGTTCAACTTCGTAGAAAACCTAGTTTTTGCAAACTTTCTATATATCTAAGGGAAAATCCTGATATCTTTCAAATCCACATTTGAATGAAGCAAAATCCATCTGCAGTAGCCAAATTAATTCGAAGACTACGATCTGGAAGCGGCTGTGCTATCCATAGAAGCCAACTTATTCGTTTATTTCAGGAAATATTTTGTTTCTGCGCCAAAATCAATCCTAGAAAACTGAAAACACATACGTTGAAATTTTTAGATTATATGTTCTGATGCTAAAAAATTTTTCGAAGCAACTAAAAACATGGCAGTTATAATCTAATATTTCAAAAGACACCCCATCCTTTTTTAATATAAAAATATGATACGAAAAATTAACACTGTTAATCTGCTGCTACTTCAATAAAGGCCTTAGATTCCAAGGCGGATCTAGAACAAAATCTTGAGGTGACCCAGTGTCACAAAATTGACCAAATTGACAAGTTTATTTAAAAGCACTGAATAAAAAAGCAACAGAATGAGAAGGCCAGAAAAATCTTGGGAGAGGTGCAACCCACCCCCCCCCCCTCCCCCTAGATCCACCCCTGCTTAGATTAACTCTAAGGAATTTCATAGCATAAGCCTCAGTTGCCTTCCTATGAAACTAAATTTTGTACTTTATTGACCCCCCAAAACCAAAGCAAAAAAATAATTGTGGTACAAGTTTGTGATGTAACATCCTTATACAAAGTATAGTGTTATAACAACTAGCCCTGTACTACCCGTGTTTGCCATCTGTTCTATTTTTCTTAAAATATATTTCGTCATAGATTGAACAAGGGGTGGAGCAGGAGTGTTCACCAATGTCCGGGCTTCGTGCAGCAAACTAATTGAATTTTGTGCCTTTAATAACGAAATATGCGGTTTTATATCTTACCGATAAAAATTTTACATTGAGGTACACCCTTTTGATACAAGGGTGCGGATTATTCTTCCAAATTTCCAACGAGGATGGAATTTGCTTCAAAGGGGAAAGGATTTTCAATTTCATTCTATCTCGTATATTTTTAGACGCTTTGAAACAGATTTGTAAGGATTACTATGAACGCTCCTTCCTTTGCGAGTCACAAAAATGGGACCTGGAATATGAAGTCCGTAAAAGAGATTACGAGGTGAATAGAACTAAATACTAGCCTTGGCTTGCTGCCAGCCAATTTTTTGAGGTATGGATCAGGGTTGCCATCTGAATACTAGCCCTGTCAAATGACATTGTTAGACATGCATAATTTTAGATTCAGTTATAAATGATTCTAAATGAACTATAAAAATTTGTGTATGTCCGGATATAAAGAGAACTGAAGGATTTCAGATGAAGTAGAATAAAATTAAGAACAAATTTGGACTTTGGAGGATACAGGGATTTGTTTAAAGACTAAAATCTAGTAGGAACATTGATACATTATTTTTATAATCAGTTGGTGGCAACCCTGGTGTAGATTATAATAGCTTGATCGTGACGTAACCAATTTGCACTTAGAACTAGTAGATTAAAGCACCCTTTCCAAAGATTGACATCACTTACCTATCCATATCCTAATAGTAAATTTATATTTCTTTACTGTTATGCCTAAAAGTCCGTAACCGACATTTTCACACTTGTTAGATAATTGCTGAAAATTGTTGGATAAGCTGTTCTCAAAGGGAATATCCAGCAAAAGAATGTGCGTCTAATCATATTTTCATCATCCTGATCAATGTTGCTCGGCTGATATTCTCTTTGAGAACAGCCTAGGAAACGATATTTGGCAATTTATCTAAGAATTCTGAAAATGTCAAATAGGACCTTTAGGCATGGCAGGAACGATACGAGAATTTTTTTTCTTCTTTTTCAGTAAACAAACTTAACTGAACTTCTCATTGAGCAAAGAAGCTTTAAATATCTTAAAAAAATGGATGTCACGGTCAAGCTTTTAAAAGCGTACAAGATTCGAACAACCAGCCTACTTGCCAACACATAAAATATACTGGGTTGACCTTGTAGTTTTTACCATGTTCTACCCTATCCTATCATGCTAGCTAAAGACAGCTAAGCACACACCTGCCGTCCAAAATCAAAGCATATTGTATCAGTTTTGAGCTATAAGCGCCATCCTTTTGCATCAATGGGTGAGGTCTTTGTGTCTCACTTGATGTCTCATTTTTTACCTAGCTCGAACCAAAATACTATCGTTTACATTATGGCTTAGTAACTTCAAACTGCCATTACTAAAAAGCTTTTTGTGAAATTAATGTGTTTTGATTTTTGACGGCCGACATTGTAATATATGTTTGTCTTCTAATCATGTAAACATTTGGCCTGGCTGGTTTCCAGTTTTGTATGCCTTAGTCCGGCCCTACTGCCCTGTAAACACTAGTAAAGAGTGTCGGAACGTTTTGTTCTAACCCCGTCCGTCATTTATAATGCTTTTGTTCGTTCCTAGTAGACCCCTCAAGGTCAGCCCTGTATACATGTATGGCACGTTGTAGTAGTAAGCCAAGGGCTAGGGAATGCAATATTTTGGGGGTACAAAATCAACTTAAGGTGCCATACTCAGGATTTTCCCTTTTTGTAAACACGGCTGTCCTTTCATAGTTTCTGAGCAGCTATAGTGACAGTCGTCCACTCTTGCCCAATAATTCTTGCTTACTAATCCTGTGTCCACTTTTTTTCCTAACACAGTTTCCACTCATTTTGGCTATACCATATGTAGGAAGATAAGCTTGATGTAGTTTCGATGTGATAGTATCTTTCTAATCTAGAAATGTGATTTGTATGATTTTATAGTTTTGTCCGTAGTTATAACTGCATAGCACTTGTTTTTTTATCCATTTCGTTTAAGCTTGAAAGCATAACAAATGAGAGTCGTTCAACTGTTAAAATTGAAGCCACAGCCCTCCCCAAGGGAAGACCATATATACTTACAAAGTATGAAATTATAAAATATTCAAAGTACACAAGACGTGTTTTCGGGCAAAAACAAATCTCTTCTTCAAACCATTCCTGGAATAAATATAGATACGAGAGGTTTGTCTGCACCTGGAAAAACCTCTGTATACTTCCCCCTCCCGAAAAATTTATGTTATCGCTTAAATTTTAGCAGCCTGTGTATTTGAACCTACTCGAGGATACACTATAAAATTCTGAAAAGAGCTTTAAAAAATCCTAAAATACTTATAGCTTTCCTAAAAGCGCTTCACTTTACATTACCCCCACACCCCTAATGTACAAATATATAGCCTAAATTATATATTTCTCGTGCATGTTTCAATTTGTCTATTACGTTATTCTTTGGTAAAACACATTTAACGGCAAAGAAGTAAAGTCGACGAACTCAAGCAACGGAAAAAATGCAAGGGAAATACATAATTTGGGCTACATATTTGCACATTAGGGGGGTGGGGGTACAGTGAAGCGCTCCTAAGAATGATATAAATAACAACAGTTGATATAAAATGACAAGGAAAAACAATCATAAATTGATATAAAAAAATTTTTTTGCTTCTTGATTACGTCACTCTTCTGTTCAATTAAAGTTAACGGCAAAGAAGCAACGTCGACGAAATCAATACACGCAAAACTACATTGGAAATATATAATTTAGGCTACATATTTGCACATTGTGGGGGGGGGGGTAAAGTAAAGTTCAGCCCTTTTAGGAATGATATAAGTGAGTATTTTAGTATTTATAAGTTGTTTTCGGACTTTTATAGTGTTTCCTTTTGAGTAGGCCTAACTGTAACCTAAAACCAGATTGACTGAAAAAGTAACAAAAGAAACCAAAAAGATATAGCCAAATTGGGAATTTTCTTTTATTTTTTCAGTAAGATAGATGCATGAAGCTATTTTTATACTTCTTTTTAAAGCTTTTAATAACAAATATTACAACTTCCCAAAGGTAAAAGTAGGTATGCAATGTATTGTCAATTTTCAACTGGTACACTAATGTCAAAGAGAATCACCTGGTATGTCTATTTAAAAGAACCAGAAGTTATTACAGTATGAATTGAATGACGTACACAAAATTACTCTATAATGAGTGCCGCATTCAAGCCTCCCTGTAGCTGTGAACATATCACAGCTGAAATACAGCACAATACAATTAAATACAGTTAAAGATGAGATGTTGCTAATGGCTCTTTCACACTACGCTGTAGAACCTTTCACATTAGCATAAGTTA
>JAQQPU010008543.1:5001-16906 GCA_029168905.1 Artemia sp. Kazakhstan ARC1039 | reverse complement strand
GTTTAAAAAAATCATTAAAATTATAAAGAGAGCATGATAGTTCCTCTATGAATACAGGCATCTAAGGGATCATCACTTGCAAGAATTGGTGCGCTGGGAAACTAGGAGTCAGGAGTGCATATAGAAGCACATAGGGGGCAAATTTTCGTTAATGTGTTATATCCACACTCTCCACTCCCGAGAAACAAAAATGTAAAGTTAAAAAATACATTTATTTTTTGCCAGAAAGTATTAATGGCTCTCTACCTAACGTTAAGAAGGTACTATCGCGTCACCAATTTTATTTATTGGCTTTCATTAGGCACCAAAATCAGCTAGCTGCTATTTCGACTTGACATGCCTTAAGGTTCCGAACAACATTGCCATTACTTTGAAGCGAACTGTACCATTTTTCTGACTAAAATTGTACAGCCAAAGGATAACTTGTATCATCTGAACAACAGGTTAAAATTTACCATAAAAAAAGAAAGTTTTTAGTGAATTAAAACTTGAACCAAGCAAGAAAGGAGTGAGTAAAACCAAAATCTACAGGAAAATTTGTACTTTATAAAAAAAATTCAGAATGTAACTCATTGTACCGGGGCCTCTAAATTGTACCAAGAAGGATACAAGATTATAAAACTCGGTCCTCCTGCCGTGGGACAAAACAGGGTATAGCTACCAAAATGTATATAAAGTTCATCATATTTTAAGGAAACCTGTAATCTCCATAATGAGACATATTCGCTTATCTATAGCATTTAGACATAAAAAAATATACTGTTTTGATAGCGTCCAAAAAATCACTGACTTTGATTGCGGAAATATTTCGGAGGAACTGTTATCCATTGTATAGCGTTATTTGATTGCTTCAGATTACTGATTGGCTAAGTGTAACAGACACTGGCCAATTTGATCAAGGTATCGAATTGAAACTTTCAGCATTTTTTTGTGGGGGAGGATTTTATGGTAGTTAGTGGGGGCAAAATGTTTTTTGTTGCAGTCCTTGCAAAGGAGTTTACGCTACGTTTTTTATTTTTGGGGCTGTCATTCAGCATTCATTTTTTTGGTAGTAATAGCACAAAGGTGACAAGTGGGCTAACAAACATTTTCGTACTTTGTAGATGAAACAACAAATAGTTTAAGACACTGCAGCAGGAATTTGCTATCAATAAACACAAGTAAAACAAGTAGGTATAATATTTGAATGCAACCGATTAAAAAGGGCTTAATTACAATTTGAGTAAGTGCTCAGATTAATCTAACTGCCCAAAAGTCTTTAAAAAAAAACAAAAAAAACTCTTCCCAATAAGTCTTAAGTAAGAATAAGATAAAAATTACACGTTAAAAGGACAATCCGCCTGAAGGCCCTATCAACAACAACAGCAGCAACAGAAAGGACTTATTTTATAAATACATGACAGAGTGCCAGTGTCAAGTCATACGCATTACGATACTCCCCCTTTTGTATTTCAAACAAGCAATAATAGAAAGGGTAGGCCTATGTCATGAATTTTTGTTGTTGTAAGAATCTCTTTGTTTTTTTTTAGGCTGTGACCATAGCATATTTACATTCGTCTGGAGAACTGGAGTAGTATTCATATTGGAAAAAATTACTTATGTTATTATATAGCATTAAAAATGCATTAATTACCTAATTGAAGATCTTAACAGTTTTCAGGAGTTGTAAACTCTTCTTTTTGTTTTAAAATGTTTTCTTTTCTGTTTTTCAGAAAAAGCCCGAGTGGTCCAAAAAACCGGGCGATGAAAAGAAAGTAAGTGAAGGCGAATCAGGAGCCCCGGGATCCGAGGACGCCGTACCAGTTGAAGCGGCCGCCTAGTCCATTCAACATCACTCAATCCCTTTACTCCCACCCCTACCCTCTTTTTGTTTATTTATTCTTAGTTTTAGTGTGTCCACAACTGGAAGAACCTGACTTTCACCTCGGACTTTCTTTATTTCTTACCTAGATGACCTAGATTAGAATAGAAAAAGGTATGTTTCAGCGAGTTTGAAATGCAATATATTAACGCTTTAAACACTTATTTTCAAGGTACTAGATTTTATTTCTTTTCATACTAATTTATATATTTAAACTGCTTATTTTCATTTTATTTCCTGCTTTTAATGTTAGTATATCCCCCTTTCTAACCTTTCTTCCACCCTTCGTTTCGGTCCCGGAGGCTAATCTGCTAATATTTTATTTATTTTATTACTTTATAGCTTTTTTTCGATTCACATTTTAATTTTATTTAGAGCTTTGTTTTTAACATTTCTAATCAGTTTCAGCTGTAATCCTTGTAACAAGCTTATCTTGTCGTTACGGAGTTTGGCCTGAAGCAGGGACGTCGTTGAGACGAAGTAGTAGAGATCGCTGCCCCTTCATATTTTCAATGAGACACGAGGTATCGGAAAATTTTCACAAGAAAATGTTTCAAGAAATATTTCATGTAGTAGCGTACGCCGTACCCTCCCCCCTCAAATCGTCGTGAAATGGCGTCCCTGGCCTGAAACGCATTCTGTATTTTCGTAAAACTTTTGATGTTTAATAGGTCAGAATTTTTAGTTGGTATATTATGGTTGCGAGCCGTCCATAAGCCAAATTGATTAAGTCTGCGAAATGACCATGGGAATTTAAAAAAAATATATATCACTGGTTTATATTATCAAACACCCGGTAAAGAAAATCTTCAATTTATTTTATTCTTTGTTGCTTTGGGTTTGAAAAAGCTATTAAGTAAAATACTATAGAATATAATGCAACAAATTTATTCGAAGATTTCCTCTTTTTGGAGTGTATGTCTAAAAAAGTGGCTTAGCTTTTTGACGCTTAGGTTTTGATGGTTTATAAAAGTTAATTTCACTTGTTTTTTATTCACATTCTTTTAAATCAAAAAATCATTCAGTGTATAGGTAGTTTGGGCTCGAACAAGGGTTATTCAGGGGAGTGTTACCGATCTACCCCCCTCCCCGTTTGTTTGACAGAAAAAAACTGAACCACCTACCGTTGATAGAAAAATAACCAAAATAAATATAAACAAGTTTTGATACGTTTTGTGAAGTTTTTTTTGTAACCCCCCCCCCTTGGAAAATTTACACACCCTCTCAACAAAAATCCTGGATACACCCTTGGGATCACCATATGTTGCATAACATACAGCATTACTGAAGCTCCAAATATTATGAAAATTATATTATTACGAAATGTCGACAAATAATAAAAAGGAATCATAAATTTATGAATAACTTGGTGTTTTCCAATAAAGAGTACAATTTTAAGCTTCAACAGTCCAATTTAAGGTGTTCTGCAAAATATAAGAAGCAGGGGCGGATTCAGGATTTTTTTTTTTGGGGGGGGGGTTTACTACTTTTTGTCATTTTCCCGGGGGGGGAGCTTACTAATTTTTGACTCAGTTTTCGACTAATTTTACTGATTTTTACCTAGGTTTTACTAATTTTCGACTTATCTTCCGCTCGGTCAAAAAGTTCTTAGTGGGGGGGGGGCAAACCGGGTAACCCCCCCCTGGATACGGCCTTGATAAGAAGTCATTTCATAATTTAAGTAAATGAAGATCAATAGAACAAGTTTGAAATTTAAAGGGGATGGTTTTCAAATATTTAGAGTAAATTTTATAACTATTCTACAGAAATTTTTACCATAAAAATAATTTTGGCTGTTGTGTGCGTATGTGTATGTGTGGTTATGTGCTTGTGTGTGTGTGTTTGTGTGCTTGTTTAAGTCACAGTTATGATAGTAATGAAGCCGAATGAAAGATAATATCAACATATTTACACCGGAGAAGATAAAATTCAATGTATATTCAAAGCAACTAATGAGTTACTAAAAATTTACGTATCAGCTTATATACTAAAAGCTTATAGCGACTAAAAAGTTTGGTGCATTAATAGATCCTTGCAAGAATTGTTGATTTGGGCGTCGCTTTCAAGAAGAAATGAAGCTCGCTATAAAGTCGATTTACAAAATAGTGAAAATTTCCACTTGTATGTGGTATTAATTACATAGAGTATTGTTGAAAGAAATTTAGTCAGGTTCTGAAGAGAAACGCTCGTATTATTCCAAGTACGGAGAATATTCCAAAATATTAAAATACAAATATTGTGTTCAAATTTTAGAATACAGTGAATTATGTTTCTTCGTAAATATTAGCGTAAATTTCAAAGGGGTCCAATAATTTGTGGAAAGGAATGGTCTATTGATTATGAAGGTAGTTTTTCAACCGAAATTGGGTTTTTATTGGTTTTCTTGGAGCTCATTTTCATGGTTTTATGATTTTCTAGGAAGGAGAAGGCGCAGAAGGTGCCACTGAAGGAGAGGCTACGTCAGATCCCGCAGCAGAAGATGCACCTGCTGTAAGTTATTCACTGAGCCAAATTGTAAATAGTTTTGGTGCAACAAATTTAGCCTAAATATTAATAGGAAGAGAGAGAAATATCATTTTTATACTGCTAGATTATAAAAGTTCCAATGGGAGGCTGAAAATATGTTTCTTCTCAAAATGGGAATGGTCATTCTTAGAGTTCGTGGTTTGGTTCGCGGGAATATCATAGGAGTTGCATAGGCTCAATCACAATATAACTTTTAATTTATGCCCGACATTACCATGTGCCTAAATTGAAATTCTCAAAATGTACAATTTTAATAGAAATTTGATGATACTTTTATAAAAGAAGAGTGTAATTACACTCTTCGTCGAAAATTTAGACCATGGATTAATAGTGAAGAGTTGGAAATAGTTGTTTTCATATTTGTAAAATATTCCAAAACCCGTTCCAGTCCAGTAATTCAGCAAAGTTAGCAGTGTTTTAGCAAAAATAGCTTCTCTCAGTCTTAAAAACTATCCCTTTAGTTTCACACTATTGTTTTCTTCTCTAAAGTCCCGGTAAAGATAATGTTTAACTTTTTGGCAACTATCGGGTGTAAAATAAATAAGGAGGTACAACATGTTATTTTGTACTACCTGCTTGAATTGTACCACTCAACAAATGAGGGTATGCAAGATTTCTCACACTTGTCACGGGTAGATACCACAGTGCAAGTACCAGGACTCTCCTTTGCGTGTTTACGACGATTTTGGGGTTGGGTGGGAGTGTAAGGCTGGGGAAAATACCAAAAATCCGAGGATCAGAATGAGCATTAATCTCGGATGTTGTGTACAGGATATCTTTACTCCCAGTCAGAGTGGCTTGTTTAAACTTCTGTAGGAGAAAGGACTCGAACGGAGCATGAGAACTTACCTCGACCGTATATCATTTTAAAGCCCTTTTTTGTATTTGCTCTGTTGTTTTTTTTTTGTTTGTGCTTTAGTGAGAGTGTAGTAAAAAGGCTGGGCAGGCAAACTTTAAATGAGATCAGACAAATGATGTGACAAACCTTACGAGGTAATTTTTGGGGGAGGGATTTTTGAATAATTTATGAGAGAACAGCAGCTTTGAGAGTGATTTTGTCAACATGTGGTTATCAGCTTAAATCAACTTATAATCCCTCCCGAGTGTTATGTTTTCGGAACTTTGGTTTTTTGTGGAATCTAAGGGGAGGGGGGGGGGTAGAAATATTTCTTGACAAGATTAGAATTGCCAGATCCGCAGTAAGTCATCTTTTGAGATCGTATGGTTAAAAATCAGTGATGAAAAAAAATAATGTTTAATAAATGCTGCCATAAAATTCAAATGAGGGTTTCAAAATATATGAATTAGGAACATCTTGCCAGATATAGTTAAAATTTCCCTATTAAAAAAAATTATAACTAAAAGATTTTTTCATTATCGCTATTAAACACTAAGGAGAATTTTTTGTTCTTAAATACAAAAGCTCCATTGGATTAATAGTTGGAATTTGGGTAGCTCCAAAACAGCTCCAAAAGATTTTTATATGAGGAATCTGGTCAAAATGACCTTTCTCATGGTAGCGTAGACTAAGGTACCAAGCCTTCCACCTAGTAAGACCTATTGCTATAATGATCTAAAGGCAAGATGCAACACAAGTTATAAAATATTAACGGTTCATTTAAAATCCAATTTATTGAGCTATTTTTTATATTAATAATTGATATTGAAAGTTACTCACAAATGGATGTTTAATTTGTAGACTTCTTAAGTTGTATTTCTAGAAATAATTTTTATTAAAGATTAATACAGCTAATCTATGCTAACAGAAAATGTAAAAAAAAATTTGTATCTCAAGCCAAACATGGTTATAGCAAAGATAAAACCTACTAAAAGTGAATAGTTAGAAAATACAGGTAGGTTTACTTACACTTTAAGAGATAGGTTGTAATGCATGCGAAGTTTCACCTATATTATTCTTGCTAAAAATATCTCACCCAAAGCCCAAAATATATGCTCCCCATAAACTAAAAACATTTGCCTATATATACTTTTCCAACAACAAAGATACCCCAAGACTTTCCCAGAATAGCTTCTAGATCTATAAACTGGCCTTTAGGTTAGATAATATTTGCCTTCTTTGTCAAGAAAATGTGATTGTAAATTTCACGGTATGAACTTAAATTGACGTTTTTCGTCTGTGAATTTTCAATCTGAAGTTTCCAAGTCATGAAACATTATTTGTCATCAAATTTTTGTGGGAAAAGGGCTTTGACTTCCAATTATTACGCAGCAAACCTGTAAATAGATGCGTTTTTACTTTCTTGAATAGGATTTTATGATCCTAAATACTTTTAATTCCACTGCCTTGACATCCCAGGCTTATTCTTAAAGAATAGTTCATACTCCGACAGCCATCAGTCACCTACCAAAAGTAATTATTAATTAGAAGACTTTCTAGCTAATTTGGTTGGAGACTCTCAGGTCGTAAAATATTTCGCCATTTTGAGTCTGGAGTTATTTGAACTTTTTATGGCAGTATAAACCAGGGTAGAACCTTAAGTAAAGGTGTTTCTCCTCACTGCAATGACGTAAAGTACAACATTCACTGATACCTTTAGCTTCTTCAAGTACTATTGGAAGTTATGTGTTTAACTGAGATTTAACTGATAATGTTTATCATGTTGTCTTGATTCAATTAAAGATTTTGTCTTGTTTTCCAGTTTCCACAAAGGTCATTATCTCTCCCCTCCCCCTCCCTGGTGGTGCCCATGCCTAGATTAAAGGCTTTCCTCAAATAAAATCTGAAATAATTTTTTTTTCTAGGCTGAATCAGTGGAAGGTGCTCCCGCTGAGACACCAGCAGGAGAAGAACAGCCCCCAGCTGAAGGTGAAGCCGTACCAATAGAAGGTACTTTTTATATTTATGAGATTAAATACTAGGTTTATGGATTTCAACAAATTTAGGAAATATAATAGAAATATATGATATCTATGACAGTAGATTATAAGATTGAACCATTACAGGAGTACCAAATACTCTTTGACTCTAAAATCACGGGAAATACATTGACAGCGTTGTCAAAAAAAGTTCAACAAACCAAATGGTACCGCAGAATCGATTCAAAAGATCCTTAATGATGTGTGAAATAAAGTAACACAGTAGTACTTGGAGTGGGATCAAGAAACCTTATTCTGGGGCGGGAACTACTGTCTTGGGTTATATTCTCTCTATTTTTCATTTACCTTCTTTCATAGACAATAATAATACATTTTAAGATTTACTTAAAAATATAGGAGAAGGAAACAAGCAAGATACATATTTTAATTTATGACTTGAATCTGTTCTACGTTAAATTAAAAAAAAAAGTTTTTTTTAACTGAAAGTAAGGAGCGACATTAAAACTTAAAACGAACAGAAATTATTCTACATATGAAAGGGGCTGTACCCTCCTCAATACCTCACTCTTTACGCAAATTTTTTTTTATTGTTTTAAAAAATAAAGTTGTGTGACAGATTCAAACTTTAGTTTAAAGAGCGAGGTATTGAGGAGGGGACAGCCCCTTTCATATACGGAATAATTTCTGTTCGTTTTAAGTTTTAATGTCGCTCCTTACTTTCAATTAAAAAAAAAACTTGTTTTTTATTTAATTTCTGAATGTTTTTGAATTAATGCAGCTTTGATTTTGGCTCACCGTACATGATAATTAAAACGTAATTTGTATATTAATTTTACTTTTTCGGCTAAATGGCTTTCTCGAAATTTTGTTCTGACGTAACTTACGAATTAACTTACGTAACGAACTTCTATATGCGTATGATTTATTACGTATATTAGGGAGTTTGCCCCCTAGTCGATACCTTGCTCTTTACGCTAAAGTTCGAATTTTGTTCGAATCAAAAATCCCTGAATCACAAAGGCCGGTTAATTAGAATAGATAGCTCTTTTGAAAGTACTAAAAAAAACTTTAGCGAAAAGGGCGAGGTATTGACTAGAGGGCGAACCCCCTCATATACGTAATAATTTTTGTTTGTTATAAGTTTTAATGTTGCTCCTTACTTTCAGTTGAAAAAACTAGTTTTTTTAAATTTAATTTCTGATCGTTTTTTAAATAATGCTGGGAAATCCGGCGCCCCCTTCATAGAAATGTCCCTTCCCCCTAGGAAATATCCTCCATGGAAGGATCCTCCCCCGTAACCCTCTCCTCCGACACCCCCCATCAGAAAAAAAATCCCTCCTGAAACGGCTTTATGCTTCCCATTAACCAATATTATATGTAAACAATGGGCAAAGTTCATAACTTCCAGCCCTTCCCCCGGGAAGGGGGAAATTCCGATTTTTAGAGTTTCGGTTACTATTGAGCCGGGTCGCTCCTTACTTACAGTTCGTTACCACGAACTGCTCGATTAAATTTGGTTGATGTTAATTTTCAAGTACAGGTAAATTTATATCCTAGTACCATTAGTTGGTGATTAAGGATGGGCGAATTATGTACTTAATGGCTTTTAATTTTGGAAAATCCAATAATCATGCTTCGAACTTGGAGATTTGAATGATGAATGTTAAATATTTAGGACCTTTCCCTAAATAATCCCTGAGTCATCACAAGTCACAAGGGGCACACTGTACTTTTTCTTGTAAATCTTAAAATGGGTAGTTTAGGACACGAGCTCAAAGGCCTCACTTCGGGACTTTCCGTCCTATATATAGAAAATCCTTGTAGGACTTTAATTTCAACAAGGTGAAACACGCCCAGCTTCTGTTAAAGTACACTCATTAAGATCTGTCTTATATGCTATTAAGCTCTCACAACATAAGCTCATTAAGATCTGTCTTATTCACAACATAATTTTGGACCCTTGCATGTGGAATTGCATGAATCATGCCACCATGGGCGCCCATAAGCTGAATTCCAGGGGGGGGCAAACTTCGTCTAATTGCTACTTTTAATGCTATATAATAGAAATCTCAGAACAAAAATATAAAAATAAGGCAGCATCATTCAGCCAGGGGGGGGGGCTGGCCCCCCCCCCCCCATATGGACGCCCATGCATGCCACTCCTCGAGGCAAATTTTTGGACCTTCCGGCTATTGTGGTATAAATAACTTAATCTTGAAACATTTATCGTCTGTCATACGGGGCCGAAGGTGCGCAAGGAACTTTGAAGGGGAGCCGAGCTACCCAATTTTCGTGTTTCGTCCTTAATGGAGCATTATAGATTTTGATTTGCTATCAGATGACCTCTCTCCCTAGTTTCCACGGCCATCTGCTTGGCATGGCCAACCTGGGAATAATATGTACGGAAGACACAGAGCTCTATACTATAACTATCTCAACATGATTGCACTCTTTGTCGTTTTTGTACGTTTTTTTTTTAATGCAAGGATAGTTGATTATTATTTGTCTTATCGAGGATAATATCCTCGATAAGACAATTAATTATTAACTATCCCTTGGATTAAGAAAGAGCATGTACACTTGTATGAATTTAAAACACATATTATGCGTTTTAACTTCATACAAGGGTACATGCTCTAAACCTGGTAAGGAAACACAGGGCTTTAAGCTCCCTCCCATAACATTTCAAGATTACCTAATTTCTTGGATTTTCTACATTTGCTTTTGTGTTTCTTAAAATTAGTTTTTTTTTGTTTTATTTTTTGCCGTGCTGTCCTTCCCTCAAGATTTGAACCACTCTAAATTTTCTCCTCCTCCCATCCCTCCGTTCTAAACTGACAATCTGGCATTTCTGCTCGTTCTTCGTTCTAAGCATGAATTTTTACACACAACTGTAGGCTGGTTTGATCTTTATTGGAAGGGATAATATACGTAGTTTCCAAGGATCTAGTCTTGTATAATTTTTTATCGAAATATTCTAAATTTTCTTAGATGGGACAGGGACACCTTATAATAAGTATCTTATTTAGGGGGTGAGGGCTTTTCCTTTTCCCCTCTGCGTAGAGGTACGGCTACTTGTTATTTTATACCAGTTCCCAGTTGCTCAAACAGAGCTTGCAGGTTGTAAACTAGGCAAAGGCTCTATTAACGGACCATCTAAATGCCCAGGGACATTATTTCCGAATCGGGAGATATTCTGTAAAGGATTTTGATAGTTTTCCATTCATGTCATTTTGTTCTTTTTAGAGCCAAATTTTGAAATAAATCGAACTTCAAAAAAATACAGAAGGAGCAAAATAGTAAAGTGAATTATTATAAAAAATGTGAAATTTTCAGATATCAGATGTCAGGGGAGGAGTTGCTTGTAAACTTGCCCGGTTCACAACTTACAGCTTTGCAAATCAGTAAGCAATTTTTAAGAAAGTACCTTTATCAATGTAAAAAAGGACATATAATCTTAAGCTACTTGTATTCTTAACTACTATTTCAACTAGGTCAAGCCCCACCACCTCCAGCTGAAGGCGAGACAATGCCAGCTGCCTCAGAGCAGCCAGTTGTTCCAGATCAGTCAGCTTCAGACCAACCTGCTACTGAAGGTAAATTGATTATGTGCAACAAATAGTCAGGATGAAATTAAGTGTCGTCATAGATACTCTGTGTAGTCCTTGTCTGTCAGTCTAGATTTTGAAAAACCTTTTTCAATCTCGTTTTATAGCCAAAAGCTCATGCATCAAATATGTTTTATGCTGCAAGTGAAATCACTCAAACATCAAATAAGTCTGAGGCAATGAACTAAATAGAATGGTCAATACTTATAAAGGTTGCCATTTTTAGACAGTAAATGCCATTGCCAAAAATGTTGATCTTGGAATGCATGGTATGTGGCGTATTGTCATTTTTATTTCCATTTTGTCCAATCGCATAATTTTTTCCAAAGCTCATGATTTGCTCTTTACTTTTCTTCTTATTTTACTAACTAAGCTAAGTAAATTAAGTCAATTTTTAAAGGTACTCTCACCGAAGCTGCACTAGCAGATGGAGAACCAGCACCTACTGCTGAACCAACTCCTGTTGAGGCAGGTGAAGTACCAGCAGCTGATACCCCTCCTGCCGAAGCATCACCTGCAGAAGCAACGCCTGCAGAAGCAGTACCTGCAGAAGCAACACCTGCAGAGGCAACCCCCGTCGAAGCAACACCTGTCGAATCAAACCCTGCAGAAACTGCGCCTGAAGCTGCCGTGGAAGCCCCGGCTGAAAGTTAGGTGGTTACTTCTGGTCGTGGAAGTTATCTGGCGCTTTAGGTTTCATGTTTTTTTTGTATGTGTTTTAATTTTTGTGAATGGAGTAAGCGATATCTAAGAAATAATAAATGTTAAAGGATTTGTACCCAATTTTATGTTTATCTTAGGATTCTATGTTATATAATTACTCGAAGCTTGTTGCTACGTAACTCCTATCAATATTTTTCTTTCTAACAATTTAGACTAAAGCTCCAAATTATTAGCTTCTAAAGAACTGAAGAAATGAAGAAAAGAATTATATTTACTTTATATTGATATTTCTGACTCATGCTAGATAACTTCTATATATAAATTTTAGGGTCGTGATTTGTCCTTTACTATGTTGCCGCTGCCGCTGCAACCATGATTAAAGTTAAATTACTATATAAAATACTTATTA